>JAOANK020293375.1:0-15028 GCA_026257165.2 Telfairia occidentalis
ACCAGCGCACGCGCGGGCGCCCTGTTCCTCGACGAGCGGGGCGCGGCGACCGCCGAGTACGCCATCGCGACCATGGCCGCCGTGGCATTGAATCGACATACTCGAGCATGAGAGTGCCATCGATGGGGCCATGGGTCCTTAGACGGTCGTGCACCATGGACCACCAAACCGTGTTGACGCTGTTGACTGCGACGTTCTCCGCCACGGTCGCTGCGGCCACGTTGCTTGTGACTTTTCGCGTGAGAGCGTGGGCGCTCGAAAAAGAGTCAGCGAGAGAGCAACTTCGCACGAGTAGACAGGGGCAATTCACGGACGATACGACCGTCCGCGCGCCCGCCTGGGGCGCAGCAGCTCCTGCAATGTGGCGGGTCTGCTGGCTTGATTAGTCGTCGGTCGGTCCTACGCTCTGCAAAGATCATTCCGCTCGGCACTTGGACCATCTGACGAAGGGGCACCTATGGATTGGTGGCTACCCCGCGCTGGAGTCAGCGCCCCGCATGCCCTGGCGCAGGTCGAGGCCCTTATTAGGGAAGCGGGGCAGATTGTTGCATCGTTCCCCGGGGACACCGAGTTGCTCGCTCACAGGTACCTCGTGTGGGTCGAGAGCGCGGAACGAAGCTTGGGCACCAACTTCGGCAGGGAGGCGATCGAGCGACTCCTATCGGATCGGTATTGGCAGATAGTGCAACTGGACGGGAGGAATCATCGTGTCTCCCGGCTGATCGAGAACGAAGTTCGCGTTCAGATCGAGAGGCTAGACGGTCTCCTTACCCTTCTGCGCCGGGCGGCAGCTTCAATGGTCCTGAGCGAGGAGGAAACAATTCTCGTCCTGGACACGAACGTATTCATCTACGGTTTGCCTGTGAAGCAGGCGCGGTGGGACGAACTCGTTGACACGCGCGACTGCCGGATCGTAGTCCCGTTGGCGGTTGTGGATGAACTTGACCGCGTCAAGGACTTCGGGAAGGACGCAAGTCACGCAGCTAGGTCGGCCTTGAAGGATCTTGGCGCTATCTACGGGGGCCAGCTCAATGCGGAGCGGCAACCCGTACGCGCGCATGTGAGTATCCAGTTGCTCGGCGAGTCATCCGGCCACGTTCGACAGCCGAGAGTTGACGACGAGATTATTCGCCAAGCGCTTGTCATCGAGTCCTTGACGCAGCGAAGTCCCGTGATCGTAACCCGTGATTATGGAATGAGATTCCGGGCATTTGCTGCATCCACTCCCGTGCTGGACCTCCCCCCAACTTTCGCACGGTCGCGGTCGGGCCGCGAATGAAGCCCACGGTTTGGCACGTCCCGAAGGACGCCACGGCGCGATTACAGCTCCTCGCGGATGAACCCGCCGCCTGGGAGTATCTCCTCTTCGGCTACCACTTACGTGAGGGACTCCGCGGTGCGGAGCAGAAGTGGCGCGACTACAGCCTTGGCTACTCCGTTACAGTCGGTTCGACCGTGCGAGCAAGCGACGTCAATTCCGTGACCTCAGAGCGGCTATCTCGCGTTGTGAGCATCGTCTCGAATCTGGAAAGAATAATCAGCGTCCCTGCACAGCAGGCGGCGTTCGGTCGTCCGGGCGAGCCAGGTGACGTCGAAATGATCGAGCATCTCGCGGAGCGGCTCACGCTCAGCTACGTCATGCTCATGGATTGGGCAGACGAGTTCCTCGGACTACGGTTCCAGCGCCGGTCGGACCTTGGCACACGTGCCGCGGCACTCGTGTGGCAGCCAGTAACGACCTACCGAAAATTCGTCCAGGATTACATCTCCCAGGTCGAGTGGGGTCTCTACCGCATTGCGCAAGGCGAAACTGACTCCTTGAACGTCGGTATGGTCATCCGCTTCGAGATTGACAAAGCAGCCATGACCGCGTTCATTAAGGAACGCGACAAGCTCGCCAGGGGACGGTGACGTCGGTAGTTCGCAGGCGAGGAGGCGCGGCGGACCTGGGCTGCCGTCTAAAAGGCGCTTCTCCGATTCGTCGCCGCGTGCTGGAGCTGGCGCCGACGGCGACAGCCTGAACGCTAGGTGCTGAGGGCGCCACCACGGATAAGGGCAAGACGTGGCACGCCTCGTCGAACAGCGCGAGCATGGGAGCACTCTCGGACATCGCCGCGTTAGCAGCCGTGATTCGTGTCAGCAGTTCCTCATCGCCAGCAATCAGCCGCAGCTCGCCGCCCGCACGGGTGATCGCGGTGGCGTTATCCCGGATCGTCTTTTGCGCTGTCAGTGTTAGGGCACTCCTGCCAGAACGCACCGTCCTTCGAAGACTGTTGATAGATCGGAACCATGGTCCAGTTGGCATCGGACCACTGCCGCGCGAGAACGTCGAGCCGATCTTCAGCCACCTGGAACAGCTCGGCGAGCACGGGCGCCGGATCGACGGTGTACCGGTTCCGCGAACAGATCGCCGACAGGTGAGCCGCTACGGCAATTTCGGGAGTACGGCCGCGCCGGGAGTATGCCCGGCACGGTAGGCGCCCCCTCCGACCTGGGGCTACGGTGTGGGGCATGACTTCCGAACCCAATCTCACCCACCTCCAGCGCCTCGCCGCGGATCGCGGACAGGTCATAATCAAGGCGCCCGACGACGACCTCTTCGCGCTCGTGAAGCCCGACAACGCGGGGAAGGGTACCGACCCGCGGGGGGAGCTGGGCGCGGCGCTCGCGTTTCGAGACGGTGTAGGGATGCCCCTGACCGAGATCGCTGACTTGCTGGAGGGTCGGGCGTTCTAAGCCCCCCCCCGAGCCTTCGAACGCGTCGCGTCACACCGATCAATAGTTCGGGGTGAGATCGCGTTCCATGCTGTGGACATGGAGACGGGTGCGACGACCAAATTGTCGTTCCACCCATACAGGCCCGTTGGCATTCATGCGTTGTTCTGTAACGCCGAACACTTCTGAGAGCACGGCCCGCTTGTCGCTCTCTGTGTACTCATCGAAGTTGGGGATGTAACCAGTGGTGTCAACCGAGCGTCTAGCCCACTTGCGGTAGGTCCGAATGAACGACCTCTGCCCAAGCCAATCGCTGACGCCGTGAGCGCGGGCGAGTGCCTGCACGAAGTGGTCGAGGTCCTTCAGTAGGCCGATGTCGGTCAGCAGTGCGTAATACTGCACCCATCCGCGACTTTCCTTGTCGAGAATGCAACCCGTGATCCGAAGGTTCAAGAACCACGTGAGACGCGCGGGCGCGAGAAGTTGTACTCGCGGATCTGGCGAAGCACGTTCGGTGGCGTATCGGGCGAAGGACAGCGCTATTGAGCGCTTCAGTCGATGCACACCTGACGACCTCACGCTCACCTCGGTGGGGGAAACGCGGTAGCCCAGGAACTCGACGCCGTCGCTCATCCGTCCCCATTGACTCTTGCTAGTTGCCGTGAACGGATGCGGTTCGATCCCTATCGGCGCAAGGCGCCTTCGCACCTCGCGATAAATCTGCTGGTGCCTATCACGTCGCGTGAGGAAGAGCATGTCGTCCGCGTATCGGAAGTACCGAACCGCATCGTCCTTGCGCCACTCCGCGTCGAAGTCGTGCATAACCAACTCGGCCAGCGAGTTGGAGATCGCAAGTCCCTGCGGAATGCCGCGAGTGCCAGACTCCCCGCTCGCAGGTGCGTGGTCAGCGAGCGTCGGCGTTCGTAGCGCCTGAAGGATGATCCGCTTCACTGCGTCGAGCGAAACATGGTTGTTCAGTTCTTCCTGGATGGCTGCGTGCTGAACGCTTGGGTAGAAGTTTCTAATGTCGAGGCGGATGACATGATCGAATCCAGTGCTTTGCGCAGTCTCCACGAGACTCCGCATCACCCGGTGCGGGGACTGCCGCCGTGCGTGCGGCGCGCTGAACATCAGAGCGTTGTTCATTACTTGAAGGGGCACACGATCCCTTGCCGCAGCGATCGAGATTTGTCGCGGCGGAACTTCAAATGACTTGGGCACCAACCGCTCGCGATACGCAATGAACGACCAATCTCCGGCCCGGAGCTTGTCACGAAGGGACAGCACATGTGCCTCGTCGACAGACTTCAAGTAGGCCTCCGGAAGCTGCCCATCGCGGCCCCTCGCGGTCGACACACGACCGAGGCGGGCGATTAGTTTGGCAAGCTCCGATTCCTTCGTAGACAGATCAAACGCGAGCTTCGCGAGTGCGTCAACCACCGAGCATCCATATGACGGCGGGATAGAGCAGCGGAACCAGCGCGACCGCCAGCACCACGGGCAAAGCCGTTAGACACCAGCTCGCGATCAATTGTGCGTGGCCACTGAACGGAATCGTCACAGACGGACCGCCCCTCGCTCGCTGTTGGGCATTCTGAGCGCGAACGACGCTCCAGTAGTCGGCCCCAGAATGGTTCTGCGTCCGGTCGAGAATTTCTTGATACTCGTGCGAGGCGCGCGCTGCGAGCCGATTACGCGTCCAAGCCACCCGCAGCCGCATGCTCTCAAGCTCCAGATCCACGGACAGTCGCTGAAGGCCCCTGTAGGCGCTGAATAGGCGTTCCGCGTTCACTGCGTAGTTCGCGCTTGGGACGATGATGGAGGCGACCAAGGTGAGGACGGAGAGCGCCACGAGCAGCACCTCCGTGCGGTCGTTGTAGACCCGCGGGCTATTGAGGGACACCACCGCCACAATGAGCGTGACGACAGCCGATGTGACGAGGGGAATGTTCCACAGTTGCCCCCGCAGCCGAGTTCGATTCGCAGTCCTCAGTCGTATGAGGTAGGTCTGATACGTCCGCCGGGCGAGTATGTCGAGGGCGTCCTCGCTGATTTTGTTGGTCTCGCGAGAGGCCCGGTCGTCCCGGTCAGAGCCGTAGTGAGACGAGCCGTCGGAACGACCGCTCACAGATCATCACTGCTTACGTTGAAGCTTCGCTGCCCGAAGACAGCCGCACATAGTGCGCTTGGATACATTGCCCCCACCTCAGTGAGGGAACGACGACCGGACCCCCGGCTGAAAATACCACCTCACGGCGGGCCTGTGGAGAACGCCCGCTGCAGGCGCACCGACAGGTGTCCACTCACCGGAATGGACGTGTTGGCAGGGTTATTGACTTGCGCGGTCAGCCCGCGCCGCCTGGAACCGTTCGGGCCGCGATAGATCCGAACTGGCGCTGTCCGTCGTGCGGGCTTGTAACGCCGCCCAAGCGCCCTCAGGCGGGCTGGCAGACGACGCCGCGGGCGCTGGGCGTCAGCTCGCCCATGGATAGCCCGTCGGGATCGTACGCCGTACGCCGCCATGCCGGGTGCGCGACCTCATCGACGTTTCGGGCCGTCGCCCATGACCTTCCAAGTCCCTGCCGACGATACCCGGTCATTGAATTGCACTCTTCGGCTGATGTAAACGTGCGTCATGCTCATGGAAGCACCCCATCGGCGCTGGCTTCGTCTCCAAGTTAGATGGGGTGCTTCTTCGTTTCACGAAACGAGTGGTTAGTGCGAACGTGCAATTATTGACGATCCCCACAAGATGTATTGAAGGGCTTCGATAATCTGACGCATAAGTTGTGCGAGGCGTCACAGAAGATGTAGTGTCGCCCACGACGAAAGCCAGCGAATGCACGCACGGCTGAACGTCCCGCCAGGAACCGGGTTTGAACAGACCGGACGCGACCGGGGTAATCCGCAAACCGGAGTGGAGCACAGCTCCTCCGGTCGCTCCTGGCTCTCTCGACCGCAAAACCGAGGTCCAGCCCTTCGCCCCCCTCGGGGGTTGTTCTCATGCAATGGCCAATCCGGGCGGCCAGCTCCAGCATCGCGCTGGGGAAGCGCTGGCCAATCAAATACGTGACGCGACAGGACGATCGCCTGGGACACGCAGTAGGCGACTGCGAAACAAGATGGCCACCCCGAAGAGCACGACGCAGTCACCGGTAAAGGCATATCCGGGCGGAGACGAACCAGCGCATGAGCGTGCTCTAGATCCCGATCATGGGGCGTCGCATGCGCCCGTGTATCTGGCTCCATACGTGAACCAGATCACCCCTCCCGTGCGCATTCTCCTGCGCACAGGGGGGGTGTTCACCACCGTGATACCCCTTCGGGGGAAAGCTAGATCGAGAAACAAAGGACCACTATGCCCAATAAGGGTTAGTGCATCACGTCCGTTAATTGCCTCGATGCAGCCTGACTCTCTCAGCGGGGTGCGAGCCGTTCAAACATTACTTCTCGCCCTGACCAAGGGATCGTCCGAACACGAAACCCAGCGCGGTGGTTCCGACCAGTTTCAACAGGTCGACGAGGCCGCCGAACTCGCTCGGCTCACCTGGGAAGCATATTGCCTCGAACACTGTCAGGACAGTCGCGACGATGAGGCAGCCGGAGATGAGCCAGAAGGCGAACTTGACCTTCCAGCCGTCCATGGTCCGGCGGTGATCGCCCTCCGGGTCCGGTGGTGCAGGCTCCGTCGGGCCAGCGCTATCTCGCGGCACATCCTCGCCAGCGTTGTCAGGGATCGACGGTAGGTCGACGGCGTCTTCTGATTCGTGGTCAGCGGGGCGACTCAACGACCCGGAATTGGGTCGTCTAAACCGATCGCGCGCCCACTGACCCACGCTCACCCGTTACAGCCCGAGGTCCGCGCGGTACGTGTCGTCGTTTGCGATGTCCTCGTGGGCGATCCAACCCCGCTTGTAGCCCTTGCTCCAGGCGGATCCTGGATTGTGAGTAATGCGAGACAGGTTGACCGCACTTCGATGCTTGGCCGCATTCCAGACTGCATCGAGCGCCTGAGCCAGATCAGCGTCCTTACGCTCGGCGGCCATGTATGCCTTGTCCTGGGCGTTCTTACCGAAGGCGCGAATGGGACTCGCCCCGAACGGCTTGTACTCGTCGTAGACGCTGCGCACGACGGGGCCGTACTTCCAAGGCTGGAAGTTCTCCTCGAGGAGCTGACGCCCGCCGGTCCGCTTCGCGTACTCACTCGCCACGAAGTACAGGAGCTTCTGGAGGGCCATGGGTGACACCGAAACACCTTCATCGAAGGCACGCTTCAGCAGGTTGTTGCTGACGTGAACTGCACTGTAAGCCATGGGTCCCCCTCTCGATTGCGTATAACGGAACGCTACCCCTGATTATGCCGATGCCCCCAGACATTGGCTGCCGGCTGTCCCGCGTCGGAGGTCTCGTGTCGCGCGACACGCCCGGGTTCCCGATGCGATGAACGATCGCGACCCGTGGGTCGACATCTTCAGTGTGAACTCTTCGCAGCCTTCAACTCCAGCCCGTCGCGGCCGTAGGTGTGAGTGCTGTTCTCTCGGTCCCGTTCGTCGATCCCGGCTGGAGCAAGCCCTCCTCGCCGGTCACAGCATTGCGCGCATTTCGCGTCAGCACGACATGCCCTCCCGCGACTCGATCCGGCGTCACGTGCAGGGCGGCCACTTGCCCGCGGCCATTGCCGAAGAGGTTGCACGAGCGCACGGCCTGGACGCGACCAGCATTAGCGCCCGCATCGTCGACATCGCCCGCCGCGCCCGTGAGACCGCTCTAGAGGCGCAGGAGGCGCGCGACCGGCGCGGAGTGCTCGCAGCCGGTGACAGCGAGCTGAGGGCGCTTCAGGCCCTCGGTGGGGCCGGGATTGACACCGAGGCTGATGTCTTCTTGCAGCAGGGCGTAGCCGTGCTCGCTCGCAGCGCGCTCAGCGTGGCACAGGCCCACCCCGAGCTGGCAGAACTCCTCGCGGCCGACCTTCATCGCCGCGACCGCGACGACCTCGCCGACGATCTCCTCGACTCGATTCCTGAAACGAAAGCTGTGACGACATGACCGACCCGACAACCCCCTCGCTGACGCCTCGAGAGCGCCTGGAGCTGGCTCGTACCGAGGCAGCAGACCTCGCCGCCCGCAAGGCCGACACCGCCACGGATGTCCTCACCGACGGGCCGCGCGTGCTGAAGGTAGGCGAGACGTTCCACGCGATCCACGACGGCCTCACGCTCCCGTGCACGTCGCAGCTCTGGGGCGGCCGTCCAGCAATCATCACGAAGCGCGCGACCAACTACGTGTTGGACGCCGAGATGGTCGAGGCGAGCCGGAACAAATTCGGAGCACTGACCTGGACGACGCTCGTCTATGACGAGCAGGCGCAGGCGCGCAAGTGGGGTCGCGTGTACCTTCGCCCCGGATTGGCGCCGGAGGACATGGAGTCCTTCACCGGCAAAGGCCGCGAGTGGTCGGAGCAGCGCGAGGCGGCCGTCATGGCGGCGCAAGCGATCGGTGACCCGTACGAGCGCCGTGAGGCGATGGCGGCGGTCACCGTGCGGTTCGGCACGCCGCCGAACCCAAACGCCTCCATGACGCGCTACACGGGCGATGACGGCGACACCCCCCGGAGCCGATGATGGCCGCCGTCGGCAATGTCAACAGGGGCGTGCACAATGCCGTCGCTCAGCTCGTGAGCGCGCACCTCGCCGACTCAGGCTTGCCAGCATCCCCGCGGCCCTACGTCGGTCCCCGCGCCAAGCTCTCGAATGCACTCGCCGCCGACCTGGAGCACGCCTACGACGGCGATGTGCGCGGCCTCGACGACCTGTGGATGGGTGTCACGGCGCGGCAGTCGTTCAGACCCTGGGAAGACCTCGACCGCGCTCGCGTCGGCGCTGACATCACGGGCCGCAAGCTCGCCGCGTTCGTGCAGTGGAGGGCCGCTCGGCGCGTCGGTGACGCGCTCGTAGTTATGTCGCTCGACGACCTGGCCCGACTCCTCGGCGGCTCCCCACCGAACCCCTAGACTCCCGGGTCCGCATCGCATTGGTGGGCAGTGTCGCATGCAGACCCGGGCCGTCTCGCTCGTTTCCTGAGGGGTCTCGAACCGAGCGAGGCATCCCCGCTCCTCCCGCTGGTCGGCATCCCAGCGGGAGGAGCGACCTCCCACCTCCACGCGAACGGAAACACAATGACCGATCTAATGAGGCACGCACGCGAGGAGTTTGCTCGTCTGCGATTTGACGACGAGACGCAGCTCGTCGAGCCGACCGTCGGCAGCAGCAAGGCCGGATCATTCGCTTTGCATCTCGACGGTGCAGAGCCGTGGGCGCTCCCTGCAAAGGTCCGTGTCTCGCCCGGTAGGGGCGTTCTGTACGTCCTCGGCACCGCGAACCGCGTGCACGTCCTCGTGGCTCGTCAGGGGCGAGTGCGTGAGTTGCTCATGCCCCTCGACATCGCCGCCCGCATCCGACGCGAGCGGTTCGGCCTCACCGACTGACATCAACATCGACCCGACTGGACACGCAGCCTTGACTATTTCCCTCCCCTCGCACATCAGCGGCGCCCGACCTACCGGCTCGCCTGACACCCTCCGCCTGGCGCCTCCTACTGCCGTTGCACCGGGTCTCTCCGGCTCTGGAACGTCGATCGCCCTGGGGGCGCACGTGGCGCGCGTCTCGTCCAAGCTGGAGGCCGTCCAGGCCGAGATCGACGGCGCCGCCGTTCTGTTCCTGACCGATCGCGATGGCAGCCGCGTGCACGTGCTGGTCGACACGTCGACCGGACCCGCCGAGGTCCTCGGCTGGAGCGCCGAACAGATCGACGAGATTCGAACGACCCACTTCGGCGGCCTGGGGGTCGGGACGGCAAAGGCCCCTGCCGCGGGCACCGCCGTGCAGCTAAGCGTCACGCGAGCGACAGGGGGCGCCGACCGCGAGGTCAGCCGTCTCGTCGAGCTGGCCGCGAGCCTGGATGACAACGGCTCGTCGGGCGATGCTGAGGTCGACCGTCTGACCAAGCTGGCCGAGAGCCTCAGCGAATGACACGTTCGCGACGTCCCCAATCTGCGGCAGACGCGTATGCCGCACTAAAGCGGGCAATGGTCGACGCCGACCCGGCATGCTTAGGCGATCCGCGGTTCACGGCCGAGGATGCACCGCTGGAGCCGCTGACCGGGATATGCGCAGGATGCCCCCTCTTCAGCGAGTGCGAGGCCGTCGCTCTCAGCTCGCAGACGGGGCCGATCTGGGGTGTCGTCGCTGGCCGTATCCGCCGTGGCAGCTCCCCGACCACCCTGTCGCGGGTCGACTAGTCAGCTCCCCGATGCCGATCGCGGATTGCGTTCCAAAGCCATGGCTTTGGGACACCGCCCGGCCGCCTCGCTGAGCAGCCGCGGACAGCGCTGATAAGCGTTCAAAAAGTTGTCTCTGCTACTTGTTCCAAATAGCTGTCACGGATACAGTCGTGAACATGGGTATCTCGAAGACGTTCGGCTACGTCCGCGTAAGCACCGTGTCGCAGAGCCTGGATCGGCAGACCGACGCGCTCACCGCGGCTGGCGTGGACCCCGCGGACATTTTCAGCGACAAGATCAGCGGCGCCCGACAGTCCCGCCCGGGCCTCGACAATCTCCTCTCGCGAGTCCGTGAGGGCGACACGATCACCGTCGTTAGCCTCGATCGACTTGGGCGCAGCGCCCTGCACCTCATGCAGACCGTGGCGATGTTGGAGGAGCGCGGCGTCGCCGTGCGCTCACTGAAAGACGGCGAGAACATGGGCGGAGCGACGGGGAAGCTCATGCGCGGTCTCATGGCTCTTGTTGCCGAGTGGGAGCGTGAGATGAACGCTGAGCGTGTAGCTGAGGCTCGCGCGGCCCGCGCGGCGCGTGTTGCCGATGGTGAGCAGGTCGCGGGTCGGCCTCGCAGTGCAAACACTGCGGAGAACGTCAAGAAGGTGCTCGCCTACCGAGAGAAGGGTCACAGCATGCGCGACATTGCTAAGCTCACCGGCTTGTCGTCCGGGTCTGTGCACCGCATTCTGAGCGCGAACCTGATCGGCGTTGCGCCCTACGATCCGGCCGTGCATGGCGATGAGCCGGAGCGCACCCCCTGAAACGTGGTCGGGGCACTCGTTCAGGGCGAGATAGTCGGCGTCCACGCCCGGCGTCGACGCGCACGCATGCACGCCGAGAGCTTGCACGCATGCAATACTTTGCGCGTAGTGTTATCCATATGGGTAACGCGAGTTGCCCTCTCTTCACGGGAGACCGTCGATTCCAGTTAGCCGCTGACACGACGGCCCCCCGCGCCGAGGAGCCAGCTAGTCGCCATTGACTAGCGAAAGAGAAAACCCCCGTCTTGCAGGTGTGTTAGGCCTCGGGGGTTTTTCTCTTGTCTGGAAAGCGTACCGCCCACATTCGACAAAAAACGGGCGTTCGCCCCTGCGCGGGGATAAATCCCGCCAGCGTCGAGCTGTCAGCACTGTCGGTCGGTGTCGCCCAGTGTTGCCCGATGTCTCCCAGAGTGTCCCGGTGTCTACTTTTCTGTACTTGCGGGCAAGAAAATCGAACGCCGACTGAGCGCATAACGATTAGGTAACGGACTTACAACTGTGTAATTCTCAACCGCCCAAGCCCGTGCGTAGGCAGCCTTCGATGCTACCCGCTGCTGTCGTGGTCCCGGCTCAGCTGGGTAACCGAGCAACTGGCGACGCCAATAGCACGCCGGTTTCGCCTACTCAGTCGTAGTAGTAGCGCGTCATGACGGCATCGACAATGCTGAGGCACTCGATGTAGTGACTTTCTGCCCGCTCCACCATCGACAATACGTCGGCGTACGCCGGGGGAGGATTCTCAATGATCTCCGCGATGACGGCATTATGCGGCTGAGTCGGATCAGCGCGCCACGGTCTCTCGGATGGGGCAAACAGTGCCCGAAGAGCCTCCGGTACGAGCGGCTCCGCGTCTTTGTCCGCCTGTCGCCACTCACCGGTCGTAGCGGTAGCTGGGTTGATGAGCCGTCTCACAATGGCGTCCCGCAGGAAGTAGTCAAACTTCGGCGCCGCGCCGTGTAAGTCGGTGGCCGCCTTGTAGAACTCGTGCAGGCTCCGCAGCTCCGAGTTGTTGAGCACTTCTGCCCAGCTCGCGAGCGGTACGTCCGCGATCAGGTCCCTCAGAGCATCTGTACGGCTCGCAAAATGCATCAGAGACGGACCGATGTTTCTCCGATCCCATGGTTCCAACAGCCTCGCGGCGACGCGTGGCCGCAAGGCTTCCCATCGCAACTCCACCTCTCGACGCTCGCGTTTTTCCGCCGCGCGGGCCTGCGACCACGCCAGGATGAGACCAACCACCAGACCGGTGAAGACACCCACGATGAGATCCGGGATAAACGAATCCCAGTTGATCCTGGGGGAGGGAACTTCCATCACGGGGGTGGGGAACATTTGGCGAGCATATCTAGCGGGCCAGCTAGCGCCGGTCGGGACCCCCGTGTACGCCCCGAGCACGTCGCTGTCGCCCCAGCTCCATCCAACTCTTCAGCCCGTCTACCTCGGCCTCTAGCGCGGCGCAGAGCGTCTCTGAGTAATCGTCTCGGTAATAGCCGACGCACAGCCCACACACCTCGGCGAGCAGGGCTAGATCGTCACCGGCCATTCGACGCAGCTCCGCAATGACAGGCGCCGGATCGCTCGTGCGGAGGCTATTCGTCAGAACGGCGCTCATTGCTACGTCAAGCGCCGTGCGTGGAGTGAGACGGCGGGACGGCATGGGATGGAATGTACGGCCGACCTCCGACACCGCTACTTTGCGGTGCCCTTCCTGCGCTGGTAGTTCTCGGCCTGACGGGCCTTCCTGGCCGCGACTTGCTCCGGGGTGAGCGCAGCGTGTCGAGCGGCAGATCGCGCCCGCTCCGCCTCGCGTCGGGCTTCCCTCTCCTGGGCCGACAGGGCCTCGATACGCGCTCGATCCGCCTCGCGTCGGGCCGCACGCTTCGCCTGGAGCGCGTCGGCGCTCAGGGCGGCTTCTGCCGCATGCCGACGCTCCGTGAGTAGCCGATTCCGGGCCTCGCGCTCTGCGTCACTCATCTGCGCTCGCTGGGCTGCACGCAGCGCCGTTGCACGGGCGCGTTGCTCGTCGGTCCGGGTGCGGCGCCGACTCCACGCTCTCGCCAACCCCGGGCGCCGGGCCGTTTTCGACGATGACCTCCGCACCTTCGCGACCGGCGTCTTAGGGTCGCGGGGAACAACGCCAATCACGATGTTCCGCCGCCCGCCGCGTCTCTCGTTCGCCGCTGCCGCCTTGCGCGCCAGTTTGGCTAGATCGATCAAGGTACCCACGTCGGTCCGCAGTGCGTCGTACGCCTTTGCGCAGATCGCTTCCATGCGGGCCGCCGTCTCCGGCGTCATCGCCTCGATCTCGATAACCTCAACGTCGCTCGCCATGGGTCACTCCTCAACTGTCGAGAGCGCGAACGATCGTGTCCTGCGCGTCATCCGGTACGCGGCCTCGTACGGAGGAGACCGTGCGTTCCGCGTCGATCTTCACGCGCCGCTCGGCGCGCTTCCACAGCATCGTCACGGTGCCCTCCACCGCCTCGATCGTTGTAACGCGCCGTCCCTTACCGACGGGATCCACCTGGACGCCGTGCAGGAGGGCGCCGAGCACGGCACGCTTGCGAGCTGTGCTCAAACCGTCCCAGAGCGCCCGCACGTCATCGGCGCCGACGAACGCCGCGGCCGGGTCAACGCTGACGGCCTCTGCGATGTCGGCGTCTATCTGTAATAGTTCAGCGTCCCAGCCTGCCTTCATCTCCACCCACTCGTCTGGGGTTAGCTCGCCAGCTTTGGCCAGGCCAAGCCATTCCGCACGAGTGGCCGCAATAGCGTCACGTCGGGTCCGGAGCGCGCCGATGTCGTGCCGCCCGTCGTCGACCCACGTCAGCAGCCCGGGGGCGCTCAGCACTTCCACCGCCGCGCTCTCGACGTACTCCTCGATCAAGGCCGCGGGCCGCTGGAAACAGCCTTTGGTGCACCGATAGCCGCGCACGCTCGTGGCCGTCGTCTTCGTTTCGCACTTTCGCAATGGCCCGCCGCACCGGCCGCATTCACCGAGTCCGGACAGCAGCCACTTGGCGCGGGTGTTGCCGTCGTGCGTGCGCCGAGAAGGATCGAGCAGACGACCCCGCGCGGCGGCCACAGCGTCCGGCGTCAGGATCGCGTCCCACGCGCCGCGGGTGCACTCCGAGAGCGTGAAACGGTCGGCGCGATACGGCATGCCGTCCGGCATCGGTGGGGGAAGCAGCGCGGCGGGGAAAGGGGACACCAATATGCGTCGCACGGTCGTGCTCGTCCACCGGGCGCCCGCCCTCGTCGCCCTGGTGGACTCGGGCAGCTTCTTCCCCTGGCTACCGGTTGCTCCGGCATTGAGCGCCGCAGCGATAGCGCCGAGGTCAGCCCCGCCCAGCAGCTCACTGGACATGTACCGGAGCGCCTCGGCCTCTGCCGGGACGACTTCATACCGAGTACCGCGTGCGTCGCGGTTCAGCTTCGATACCCACCTGTAGCCGTAGGGCACGAGTACCGCCGTGGGGTGTCCTGCCTCACGACGTCTTGCTCGGAAGGGAAGCGCCCGCACTTCCTTCCTGTCGATCTCGTTCTCGGCCACCAGCACAAACAGGGAAAGGATGAACGCACCCATAGGGTCCGCCGTGTCGATGCCACCTCGAACGACGACAACGCGAACCTCCCGCCGAGGCGGTCGCACCTCTAGAACGTCGACCAAACGCCGCATAAGGCGGTCAACGGCTACGACGAGCACCGTGTCGACGAGACCCGCGTCGATATCCGACAGCATGCGCGCCCATTCCGTCCCCGCGCCGCGCACCTTCGTAGCACTGGTGCGGTCATCGTCGTAGACATCGTGAACGTGCCACCCTTCTCTGGCCGTTCTTACGCGACACTCCTCTATCTGTTGCGCGATGCCCTGCTCCTCACGCACGCTCTGGCGTACGTAAATGGCCACACGTGGAGTCATGGGATAAGTCTGTCAACAATCCGCGACCATGGCGGCCGTCGCCTTCGCGGGCCTGCTCGTGATGATCATGCGCAGCGACGAGGTACGGGGGATCCTCACCGATCTCGTGCGTCGCGCGCTGACTGTTCAATGAGAAGGCTGGGGGAGCGCGGGGCGGTCACGGCGGAGTTCGCGGTGGCTCTGCCCGCCGTTCTGGTCGTCCTGGTCCTCGGGGTCGGCGTCCTCGCGTCGTTCGCGACCACGGTACGGGTGCAACAGCTCACCACCGAGGCCGCGCGTCTGCTCGGCAGGGGC
>JAOANK020293472.1:0-15026 GCA_026257165.2 Telfairia occidentalis
TGGAGAAAATAAGACCTAGGAAATGAAAATTCAATTGCACAACATTTGAGAAGCTTAAATGTGGAACAGAAAACGTAAAGTTGCTTGAAATTGTCTTAAATATTTGCTGTAGGACGCACTTGACTTGGTGAGCATGTTTGACAAGCTTTGACTTCACAAACTCCCAAGAGGTGCAATCTGGAAAGACACCTTTTCACAATTTCTGCATACTTTTTTTTGTCCCACTTGCCATCTTTCGTGCCATGTTCACCCCATTTTCATGTTGACTTGTTGTATTATCATTATAAATAAATTTGGGCTAAAAAATCTTTGTCTCTTCTTGTGCATTAGCTAGCTTTTGAAGATGTAATGTAAAAGCCTCTTGAATCTTCTTTGCCTTGCTTCTTGTTAATAGCTCCTTCAGGTACATGCAATGGATCATTGGTGTGATTCACATCAAATGATAGTGTTAGGGTCCATGAACCTAAACCATGATATGAGAGTTGAACAATTAATTATGAAAATTAAAAGGAGTTTTTAATTTTTATAATTAAATTAAAGCCTTAGGGTTTTGGCCTATATAAAGAAACTTATAGTGAAAACCTAAGCAAGGAAGTCATTTCCTCCCTCTCCTCCCAAGAGCCAAAAGAAAATTGGTTTTCTTTTGAGTTCTCCCAAAAGGTGCCCACACACCCGTTCGTAGTAGATCGATGATAGCTTGAACGATCATGTGAAATCATTCCAGGAATCTATCACCTTTGTGACATCCCAAAGGTATTTTTTTTTTTAAACTATTTTTTATAAAAATTCTTTTAATCAAAAGTCGCCATTGTGATTTGCATTTTCTAATCAATGCACCTGCTTTCGTTGCACCAGGTTTCGGATCGGACCCGAGTAATTTTCCTACAAATATGTCTTGTAGACTTTGGAAAAATGGCATCTGCTTCTAAGAATATAATTGTTGAACTGAACAAAGGTGAGAAGCTTTATGGAGATAATTATGAAATATGGTATATGAAAATACAATATGTCCTGAAAGAGTAAGAGGCTCTAGAAATTTTGAACCATGTGTTGAGTGAGCCTGAGGAAGGGAATGAAGTTCAACATAGAAAAGACCGTGAAGCTTATGATGCCTGGAAAAAGAAAAACTCACTAGCTCGCATTACATTTTTGAGCAGCATGGAGAATAATGTCATGCATGAGTTCCATTCTTATGATCTTGCTAAGGACATGTGGACTACATTGAAATTGAAATTTGACAGAACTTCCGTAATCAAAGTTAGGCAACTCACCATTAAATTTGATTCTTATAAAAAAACGCCCTAATCACAATATGAGACAACACATGAGGGAGATATCTAATATGATTTGTGAGTTGAAAGAAGCTAGTCATGTACTGACTGATGAGCAATAGATTCAAGCGGCTATTAGATCCCTTCCCCACAATTGGGAGTACATGAAGGTGCACCTTACCCATAATAAGGGGATTAAAAGTCTTACTGGTGTTGCACGTCATCTTGAACTAGAAGAACATCGCATGGAGGCAGCAAGGCCGGAAAATGTTGATGTGTATATGACTAATCCTAGTTCTCATGGGAACAAAGGTCACAAACGCAAACATCAAAGAGATTTTAAGGGGAATGGAGACCATAAAAATAAGAAACATAAGCAAGGTCAAAATAAAAAAGGTAAGGAAAAACATCCTATGGTTCGTCCTAAAGGAAGAAAGCATATATCAAGTGCTACAACTGTAAAAAAAAGAAAAAGGTCATTTTGCTCGTAAATGTACTAAACCCAAGAAGGTACAAACTTTCAAAAAAATTAAGATTCATGATTTCATTTCTGAAAGTTGTGTTTTCAGCTCTATTTTCTTAGCTGACTCTCATCCTTTGTGGACTATAAACTTAGGAGCCACAGACTACGTAGCTAGAAAACGTGGAGTGTATGTAGAATTTCGTTGAATTCCATTAGGAGCAAGGTGGCTGTACGTTGGGAATAATGCACGAGTACCAGTGAAGGACATTGGTTCCTGCAAATTAAGCATGCAAAATGGATGCACTCTATTTTTGCATAATGTATTATATGCACCTGATATTCAACGAAATTTTCTTTATATTTCAGTTCTTTTAAGACTTGGTTTTATTTTTCACGTGTATGGTAGTTTATTAACTCTTTCTATGAACAAAATACTCTATGGTCATGGTTTTTTATTGAATGATTTTATGGTAATGAATGTTGTTCACACGATACCTTATAATTATGCTAGCTTTTACCTTATAACATCATCTGTTGATGAGAATGTTGACATGACTATGTGGCATGTAAGATTGGGTCATATAGATCAACATAGAATGGCTAGATTAGCTAAAGAAGGTTTGTCAGGTCAAATTAATAAAGTTAACTTGCCTGTTTTATGAAAATTATTTAGTGAAAAGAATGGGTAAAAAACCATTTGGTAAAGGAACGAGGGCTGAAATTCCATTGCAACTAATTCACTCTAATATTTATGGACCTATGAGTGCGAAGGCACGACATGGAAGTGAATGTTTTATCACTTTCATAGATGATTTCACACGTTACGGTCATGTTTATTTGATTTCCCACAAGTCTGAAGCATTAGAGTGTTTTAAAAAATTTATAAATTTAGTGGAAAATCAATTAGATAAAAAGAATGTGAATATCTACCTAATTAGTTTAATCAGTTATGTTAAGAAAAAGGTATAGTAAGACAGTTAATTGCCCTAAGGACACTGCAACAAAATAGGGTAACTGAAAGAAGAAATGAAACTCTTCTAGAAATGGTTAGGTCAATGATGGCACAAGTGCAATTGTCAATCACCTTTTGGAGTGATGCTTTATTGACTGTTGCTTATATCCTTAAGCGTGTGCCTTCAAAATCTATCACTTTCACACCTTATGAGTTATGGACTAGTAGAAAGCCAAACCTTAGTGGTTTAAGACCATGAGGATGTGCTGCTTATGTACATGAGTTATTACATCAACATGGAAAGTTAGGTCCAAGGGGTAAAACAAACTATATTTATAAGATACTCAAAATACTCAAAAGGGTATTTGTTCATTGGTGAACAAGAAAGTGGGAGTGTAGTTGAATTCAAATCACGAGATGTAACTTTTTTGGAGAATGATTTTCCAAGAAAAGGTGAGATCAATGCTAAGCTAGAGATCAATGCTAAGCTATCCCTATTTGAAAATAATGTTCAAAACGATATGCTTTCAATAAAATCAATCATGGAAAACTTTAAATGATCTATCAACAGTATCTCATCCAAGTTGGAGAAATTTGAACACTACGTCTGATTTAGAACTGCAAACAACTCGTGACTCAATTGAACCATTATCACGTGATTTAATAGAATCAACAAGTGAACAACAGTTAAAAAAATCACAAATAAGGTGTAGTAATCATGGTAGAGTACCAAAACGTCTTTTTGATGATGAGATATACATGATTACTCCAGAGGATGACGAAGAGCCGAAAATCATTCATGGGGCTCTTCAAAGTCCAAATAAAGAACAATAGGTGAAAGCAATAGAAGAGGAGATGGAGTCAATAAAATCTAATAAAGTTTGGGAGCTAGTTAATCTCCCTAAAGGACGCAAAGCAATTGGTAACAAGTGAATTCTTAAAATCAAATGTAGGGGTGGCGGCTCTATTGAAAGGTATACGGCCCGTCTTGTACCCAAAGGATTCACACAACAAGAAATAGTTACGAAGAGACTTTCTCATCTATTGTGAGGTTTACCTCTATAAGACTCATTGTAGCTATAGTTGCCAATTTAGATTTAGAATTACATCAAATGGATGTGGAAATGACTTTTCTAAATGGCAAACTGGAAGAGGAAATATACATGCAACAACCCATCGATTTTGTTACTAAAGGACAAGAAGATAAAGTATGTAGATTAATGAGGTCAATATATGGCCTTAAGCAATCGTCCAGATAGTGGTACATTAGATTTCACCAAGTAATCATCTCATATGGTTTTTATATGATCGATGAAGACCATTGTATGTATGTCAAAACAAACAAAGATAAGTTTGAGATTCTTTCTCTATATGGGATGACATACTATTGGCTGGGAAGAATAAAGAGTATGTGTTAACCATTAAGGAATTGTTATCTTTAAATTTTGAAATGAAGGATATGGGTGAAGCTGCTTATATATTAGGAGTCAAGATTGAAAGAGATCGCTCCAAAAGGATGTTAGCCTTGTCACAAGGTCAAAACATCAAGAAAATTCTTGAAAGATTTAAAATGCAAGATTGCCTATCGTAAAAGGTGGAAGTTTGAGTTAGAAAATGTGTCAAGAGACTTTTGAAGAGATAGAACAAATGAAAAAAGTTCCTTATATAAGTGTTGTTGGAAGCCTCATGTATGCCATGATGTGTACGAGACTAGACATTTACTTTGTTGTTGCCTTGGTAAGCAGATATCAATCAAACCCAAGACAACCCCATTGGAAAGCTATTAAGAGAATACTTCAGTATCTTCAAGGCACTATGAATTGTTCACTGTGCTACTAAGGAAACAATTTGAAATTAGAAGGCTACACATATGTTGATTGGAGAGGAGATTTAGACGAAAGAAAATCTACTTGAGGATATGTATTCTTACTGATTAAAAGGAGCAATTTTGTGGATTAGTAAGAAACAAACTCGTATAGCCTTATCAACAATAGAAGTTGCAGTTATGGCACTTTCAGCGGTGGTACAAGAAGCAATGTGGCTTAAGAGTTTTTTTAAGTCATTTGGGATTTAATTAAAGCATGCCTAACTCAGTATTAGTAAATTGTGATAGTCAGGTTGTAATAGCATTCATGAAGGATCCCAAGTATCACTCTTAGACAAAACATATAGATATTAAATACAATTTTGGTAGAGATAAGGTTGCACAAAAGGAAGTGAATGTGCAATATATACCTACACGCAATATGGTTGCAGACCCTTTCACTAAGCCTATACCTAGAGATGTATTTAATTGTCATATTAAATCTTTAGGATTTCGTAAGCTTTGACTTTATTTTTCTTAAGAAATTGTACCACTTATTTTGATTTATAGAATAAAGTTTTGTACTTTATAATGCTTACACACAAATGTTTAGTACATATAATGAAAAGTATGTCAAACAGTAGATTGACTTTCTCACACAAGTAATGGCTTCTATGACTTTTGTGACGATTAGAAATGAGATACTTTTAAGTTATTTTATTGTTGTAGTAATACAATAAAAAATGAGAGCATATGCTTAAAAGAAGATATCGCCTTGATAAGTGATCAAGATGAGATTGTATGATGATCAAAGGCAACAAAATCCCACTATTCACTTTAAACTGTCTATGCATGCCAAATGGAAGTTTTGTAATCATTTGTTGATAAAATATTACTGTAGAATAGTGGACTCAAGTTAGATATTGAGTGTATCTGAACTATCATTTATATAGTATTAATTAAGACATACACTCTAATGTGAAAGAGTAAAATACTGTAACATGTGTTTAATGCCACGTGTGCACAATATGACCGTATAGGATAGCCGAAGTTAAATGATCTCTACTTCTTTGTTGTGTGAGACCCTTGAGATTAAAGATTAAAAAAAATATCTCAAAATATCCTTATGACCTTTTGGCTGAAAGTTTTGATATTAGCTTTCTTAGGGAGGTCACCAATGGTCATGAATGATTCGATCTAATGGGACCTACCTAGAAAGCAGTTGTTTTGGAATGGACTTTTTTTTAGAAAAGAGAAGATCATTTTAAGTGTCACATTAGAATGTTTTCACTGGTCATTTTTTGTAATATGATTGTGAATAAATAAAATAGAAAGAGGAATAAAATATTTCAAATGAGATTATGAGTTATAATCAACGTGACTAAATGACTCTAGGATACTTCATACTAACTTTACCTCAAACTTCAAGTTACTTTACATACTTAACTGTTGAGTGACACACTCTTGAGAAAAGTATGACGGTCACACGACTTATTTTCTTATATGAAATTTGATGCAAAATGAAAAGGAGAATGTGTGTTTCTCTTATTTTGTGATATGAAAAAATCTCATAAGAAGATGGGAAATACTTTTTCCCCCTCATAATGAAAGAAAATTATGTGCAAGTAGGAGATGAAAGTTACTATACATAATTAATTAAATATTTGTTATATAATTAATTTAATATTAATTATTTTTTAATATTAAATGAGGAAGCAATTTTTGTAACTACCTCCTCAAATCTTTTTTACCGACATCTCACGCTACCTTTGTTTTTGAATTGAGAAAGAAAAAGGGGGATGAGGGATACATTTGGTGACACTCTCTCGACAAGGAAAAAAACTTTCTAAAAAAAGTTCTAAAAAAGCTCTCAAGTTGTTTTTGCGTCTATGAGAATTTAAGTTGTGAATTGTAGAAATTATCCATTCGTGATTATTCTTCGATTTCCTCAATTTTTGGATTTTTGTTGATTCTGTTGCGCTACAATACGTAAATATCTTGACTTGAAAATTCCAACATTAGTATTTTAACACTTGCTTTGCACGTTTTATATTCATTTTTAATCCAATTTAATAAGCCTTTTTTAAATGATGAATAAGATTTTTTAATTCGTTAATTTTTTAATACATTCGGTGGAATAAGAACGTGAAAATTAGTGTTATTAGTATGGTAATAGTATTTAAAAAAAAACTAAAAACTATTGCTAATAGGATACTTTCTTCATAATATATATCTGGTATGCCCTGATTTAAACCTACATGTTAACCCTAAGAGATTCTGATCTAACTATACTGGGATTGTTAGAAGAGTCCCTTACAACAAACGTACTTGGTCTAGAACTTATAAATTCATTTAAAACATTGTTTAAACCAGTATTAATATTTTCTTTTACTTTGACAGAGCTAGATGCCTCATCTAGAAATTCAATTGTTACCTTGCCATCTGGATACTCAATTATTTGAGATACCTGACTTTCCTTTCTTGGTAGAGGGTTGAAAGCTTTCTCAATTGTCCAGTCTGGATTTTTGGTAACTTCGTCCCAGGTGATCATCCTAGGAATTTTGACTAATGAATGAATGTTTGCTTCAAACATCATAGTTTTTTCTTTGGGCGAACTCATCAGAGCACGGGATCCAACGCTAGACATCATCAGCCGGTAGGTGATTTTGTACACAAGGCTGAGTTTACGGGATCCATCTTCTAAATTTAGTCTTTTCTCTGCAATATCTAATCAAAGAGATTTGTATACATTTGGGTCCTTTAAGAACACCATTAGATTTGGATAACAATTAAAATATTCATGTCCATTCATCACATTTGTTTGCATAATTCCTAGAATTGAGTGTTCGAAATTATGATCTCTTTTATCACTTAGAATTGCCAGGACAGGTATGTCTAGCCCAAATCTAAATAATGGTTTTATAGCAACTTGTACAATGCCAATATGAATACAATTGTATTCTTTCCTAAACTTAATTAGATCATTCTTAGGAAGAGATTAATTGAATGCACTGGTAGGGAAACTGAGATTGTTCTTTCCGCAGTTTAATACATAGTTTCTTGGCAAAACTAAAAGTAGAGTGTGAGTATATCTTTTTGACATCAAGATTGGGTAGTTCCCATTGTTCGAGCTGTTTTTGTATATTTGCGATGTTGATTGCTTCTTCATCTTCAAGAGCTTGATCACCCATGTGTTGGGTTTTAATTTCTTCATCTGCTAGCTCCTTTTTTGGAGCGAGCTTTGATTTCATTTTATGAAGGATTTTGGACATTTTTTAACAATCTTTAAAACACATTTTCTTTAACAAAGTAATTTAAAACTCAATCTATCTGTATTACTTTCTCAAACTTAAATCGTAACAAAAGAATTCAAGAGGAATTATTCCACAAAAGAGAAAAATCATATTAGAAAAGCTTATTTCGCCTAGATAAAAGAAAATAAGGAAAAAATCTTATTGTTCTTATGGTTAAGTAATTTTGAGAAAATTCAAACCCTAGAAGAAAATCCAATATGGAAAACTAGAGAAAGAGGGTCCATCCAGTCACCCCATGCTCCACTAGAAGAAATAGAATTTGAAAATTTCTATGAAGATAAAATTACAGCCAAACCTTTTCAGCAAATAAATGAAAAGGATGAAAATAAAATACCTACTAACAAAGAGATAAAAAGCATTCAGCTACAAAATAACTATTCAAATAAAATGCTATTCTGCATAGCAAAGCAAGTTGAGAAAATTGATAAAAAGATAAAAATACAGGATGAAAAATCTATTAAAGGAAAAAATCGACCAGAAATTCATTTAATAAGACCAATAATAGATATACATTCTTAGAATCTAAAGAAGAAGAGAATATAAAAGAGCTAATTAAAAAACTATCAAAACTCAGCACAGGTGAATCTTCAAACAAAGACCAAGGAACAATCAATGTTCTAGGTAACGAATTAGAATATTTACTTCAAAAGGGAAAAGCTTTAAAAATAGGAGATTCAAATTCTGAAGAGGAACAACAAGTCCAGAGAATAAGATTTCTTGGCAAAAAATACAATTATTGTAACAGACCATCTTTTCTAGATATCGGATACAAGGAGAGAAACCACTATAACAAATTTGACCTTCAATGTTTGTTATTAGCTGTCATCATACATGTAGGATGACAGCTTCATAGTCGTCATCTTTCTGGGTGTCATTGTACCCTACGATCACGGTTAAGGATTGATGACAGTTGTAAACTGTGATCATACACAACTGACATTGTAACATACGATGACGATTATGAACAAGGATGGTTCTAAACTATTATCATTATAGGTGATATGATGATGGCTAGCTATAATGACAGTTCAAAACTGATATTGTTTCTTCGAACAATGACTATTAAGAACTGTCATCGAAGCTTGAATTGATTGTGATGATAGATAGCTATAATGACAGTTTTTAGCTGTTACCATTTGTCAAATAAAAAAAAAATTATCATTTGTTAATATTGTCTATACAATCCAAATTAAACTACAATTAAACCTCTAAATTCAATGTGGTCATGCACACTACCAATTCTACATTCAACATATGTATTTTACAACAACAATCACCTTTAACAACACACCAATCCACTCTCAAACATCAATTAACTATCACAAGCACATCTATCTCCAATAATTGATACTTAAAAACAACAACTCACAACAATACACTTCAAACACACAATTCAACCAAACTCAACACATCAATCCACCCTCCAACACATGTAATTTACAATAATCGCCTCCAATAACATAATTCATCACACACCAATCCACTCCAAACATCAATCAACTACTCATTAGAAGCATCATTTCAGCTCCAATAACACAATAAAAAAAAAAGACAACTCACAACAATAAAATTCAAACACATAATTCACCTAAAATAAACACACCAATCCACCCTCCAACACATGTAATTTATAATAACCACTTCCAATAACACCATTTATGACATATCAATCCACTCCAATTTCAAACATCAATGAACTAAAACAAGCATCATTCCATCTCTAATAACACTATCAATCTACTTCCAACAAAAATTCAATCACCACACATCATCTAATATCGGAAGCACCATTCCATCTCAATAACACAGTTAAAAAAAAAGACAACTCACAACAATACACTTCAAACACATAATTCAACCAATATAAATACATCAATCTACCCTCTAACACATGAATTTTACAACAACCACTTCCAATAACACAACAAAATTTCAATCACTACACATCAATCCACTCTCCAGCATAATTCAACAATCATAATATTTATGCACAAGTTTTTTAAACTTATAACATTTGATTAATAACAAACGTGGCAATATTGGTGAAGTCTCAACATGGGTTGGCTCAATTAACCTTCCAAACAAATCTATCACAATGCATTCACATCTCAGATTCTTCCATTCAATTGAAATAAATTAAAATTGAATAAGTTGAAATTAAAAATCATCACTTACAGTGTTGTATCACTATCGCATATGAACACATCATCACAAAAATTCAACGAATCCGTAGTTCAGACTCTTCGAGCTTAGGCCTATCCTGTACCATAAGCATATATATATTCTCTAGCACCTTCATGCCCACTAGAGTACAACTCAATTGAAACAACCTTCTTGCCCTCACAGCAATCTGGTATCTCAAAGTTTTAGTACCATAGGTTCCCCTGCGCCAAAGAAAGGGAGTAACATTACTAAGTATATGCATTGAAGTTTGTACTCTAGACTTGCATACTATACATCTTACGATACACATCCCAGTTCATTCAAGAAATTACCCATCATCACAAAATCTATCATTGCAAAAATTCTATAACACAACAAAACAACGTGCATCTCCATATTTTTTCATCCTTTCATATTTTGAGGTAAGCCATAAATCCTTTCATATGTTGGCTTTTTCCCTCAAGTTGGTTTTATAGTCCCTATGAAGTGCATGTGTAGGATATTTATAGTTTATAAAGGCTTAATATACAAAAGCAATAAGTCAAAAACAAAATCACTATGAAATAGGGTACTGTTTTCAAATTCTAAAACTCATCCATCAACTTATGTACTTTATTGAGTAATGGAGTAAATGTGATTCATACTTAACCCAGTATGCACCTTCTTTACACATTTTATTCAACTGCAACAAAAGTTAAAATTAACTAACTGAAAGAAAGCTGAGTGTGAGAGACAACAATGTCAAGCTTCTTTATTTTTATTTTCTAGTTTTGAATATATAAAAGACAAAAATTTACCTTAATCTGGTGATTTAGCCTCTTGGGCTAATTGTAGTTTTAAAATATGGTATAGAAACAAGATTTCTCGAGCTCAAAACCCTACTAATTCTTTTAGGGCCCTCTTGGTGACTCAACATTACTTTTTTCAAAACAACATGATCAATTTGCAACCTTTTCAAAAATTTTAAGCAATGAGAGTTTCAAATTTCAGTTAAAAAATAAAACCTACTCTATTACGAAGATTGATACGCTCGAAATGCAAATGGAATTCAGAGTTCTAGATAGAAACTTCCAAAAAAAAAAAAATTTTTTAAATGGAGGACTGGACTGCAAGTATTTTCAATGTAAAAACAAAAGAAAAAAACCTATACATTAAAAATCTCTTCTACAATTATACACTTTATAAAGATCCTCATAATGAAAATTTCAGCAAGGAAAAGCCATAAACCGTCAGACTTCAACTTGAGATATGAAGCAAGAACTACTAACCATGTGATCAAAATTATGACTAGAAATAATGCCTGTAGAATCCAAACAATGCCTTAAATTAGAGTAGAAAGAATGAATCAAATTCGCAGCAATCAAACAACTGACCTAAGCAGAGAGAGAGAAAAGAATAGGCCATGGATGAGACATTTTTTGACAACATGATGCACATCCTCAGCAGCCGCTAGCGTAGTGCGACCTGAGAAGAAGAAACAGAAAAGAAACCATTTCCATTTGGGACTCAAACTGAAAGGGAATAAAGAAATTGGAAAAATAGAGAATGAAAAAAATTTGGATCCAATCCTCAAGAAACCATCGATGGTGAGGTTGAGAGAGGGGTTACGGAAGTCGATAACAAACCTGGTGCGAGGCGTGGTCTTTTCAAGGCATTGTGCAAGCTTCCATAGACATTTTGTGGGAGCGGATTGAAATCTGGAGGATGGTGTCATGTGCTTCCCTGTTGGGCATTCGTTGTTTACGGTAAAAAAAAGTATTATTATTTTTTTAAAAAAGGAGGGCACGAGAATGGACCGCGCACTTTTTTGGAACCAAATTTTTATGACGATTTTAAACCGTCATCTTAAGTTACCTATTTGTTATAATTGAGAAAACAACGTCGTTTTGCCACTTTTTTTAACCACTTTTTTATGACGATTTTAAACCGTCATCTTTAATTACATTTAAAAATTATTCCATTTTTAAACTTTTAAAACGACGCCATTTTAAGCGGCTCTCTTTGGTAATGGTTTTTAACCGTTATGAAAGTACCACCTTTGGTGATGGTTTAAAACTAACATCGTTGCGTAATTTTTAAAAATTTCATATAAAATTCCAGAAAAAAGATGGGTGTTTTTAACAAACTGTCATTGTTGAGTCATTCCGTCATCGTTTTATCAACTGACATCTAAGGTCTGATTTGTTGTAGTGGACGAATTTGGAAAAACCTCATATGACGGGACATCCATTTATTGATGGAACCTAGATGGAATGTCTGAGTATTTAATATCAACAATGCTCAATGAGATGATCATGGCTTACCAAGCCTACAAACGAAGCAGAAAAACTGAATAAGAAATATTCAAATATCTCGTTGTACATTTTACCGGAAATCTAAAGAATTGGTGGGAAAATAGCATAAATGAAGAAGCCAAACTAGAAGTTTTTAACCATGCAACTACCATGAAAAGAAAGCAAGTTACAAAAAGGACCATAAAGATTGAAGGACAAGATAAAGTAATAGAAACCGAAACTGAAGAAGAAGAACAAGTCCCAGATGTAGTTAATAGACCGATTTATGGGATAACTTATTCGTGGATTGGTCAACCATCTAACTACAGAGAAAGAGCAGAACAAACTTTAAAATCTCTAAAATGTTCAAGTATGGGAGACTTCAAATGGTACAAAGATATGTTCCTAACCAAAGTCATGACATTGACTGACCGACTGGAAAGAAAGATTCATCATGAACTCCCAAGTTTCATTATAGTAAATTCTATGAAAAAATAAAGGAGTATGAAGACAATAGTCCCTTGAAATCTATTCCTTATGGAATAATAAGTAGTATAATAGTAAACTGTGGACTCAAAATGTGTACTGAAGCAAAAATTCAGGCAAAACTTCAAAAACCTTCCATAAACCACATGAAAGACTTAAAAATATTCTGTGAACAATACTGGTGTACCACAGTTAAATCTCCTTCTCAAAAAAGGAAACAACATTTCCAAAAAAGAAAAAATTATTATTTACCTGACATAACCTATGAAAGAAAACCTGATAAGAAAAAAATATCAAAACCCCTATAGGGAACCACATAGGTATCAAACAGCTAGAAAACCACAAAATTACCAAAGGAGAGAATCTTCCAAACATTACTAGAAAAATAAAACCAGTAAAAAGATTACCTGTTACAAATGCAAAAAAGGAGGACATTACGCAAATAAATGTCCATTAAAAGAAAAAATTAATAATTTAGAAATTGAAGAATCCATAAAAAGGGATTTACTTCATTTAATAGATTCATTGACAAATGAAGAATCTACTTATGAGTCTGCACAAAGTGACTACAGTGATCAAATTTTGGAAGTAAATGAGTATTCTGATACAGATTCAGAAAGTTCAGAAAGTTCAAGTGAAGAAGAAGGGTTTAAAGCCTGTGGAGGATGTATTAATACTCTCACAGATACCTAAAAAACACTACTTGATGCAGTAGAAAAGATGAACGAAGAGCAATCAAGAAAAATAGTCTTAGATGCTCTTAAACAATCCTTACAGGATAATGAGCCAAAAGCTCAAGTAAGCACTACAAGCTATCCTGGCCCAAACCTAAACGAGATTTTCAAGAAAGTAGAAAAACCTCGAAAAGCCACAGTTTATGACTTACAAAAAGAGATAAAGTCATTAAAAAGAGAAATGACAGAATGGAGGCAAGCCCATTCTAAGGAACTTGAAAAAATTAAAGAAGAATTAAATACTTCAAAAAAAAATAGAATAATAGAAGATGAGGAAATAAAATCTAAAGAAGATTATTTTTTAAATCCGGAAGAAGTTCAACCAGAACAGCTAGCCCATATGACTACTAATTTTTCTCAAAAGTGGTATACTAAGGTCCAAATCAAAGTACAAGATTTTACCTTGGAAATGAAAGCCCTAATTGACTCAGGGGCTGATCAAAACTGCATACAACAAGGCTTCGTACCTACAAAGTACTTCGAAAAAACTTTACATAGTTTATCAGGGGCTAATGGCCAAGAATTAGATATTAAGTAGAAACTCCTGAAGTTCATATCTGTAAGGGACCAGTTTGTTTCATAACTTCCTTTCTTCTAGTAAAAGATCTAGAGCAAGGCCTAATTCTAGGAACTCCATTCCTTACCCAATTATACCCTTTACAGGTATCAGAAAAAGGAGTAAGCACCCTTATTGATGGTTCTGAAATTCTTTTTGAATTCCTTAAACCTGTAAAATCACAAGAACTTTATACACTAAGTTTTTTTTTAATTCAAAAAGAAAACAATTACAGTTTCTAAAAGAAGAAATTAATTTCTTAAAAATAGAAGAAAATCTGGAAACTAGTAGAGTAAAAGAGATTAAATCTTTACTGCAAAAAATTGAGTCAGAGATATGTTCAGATTTGCCTAACGCATTATGGCAAAGAAGACAACATATAGTTGATCTTCCATATGTTAAAGATTTTGCAGAACAAGCTATTCCAACAAAGGCTAGACCAATTCAGATGAATGCAAAAATAATGCAGCATGTAAAAAAGAGATCAAAGAATTACTAGTAAGAAGCTGATAAGACCATCCAAAAGTCCATGGTCATGTGCAACTTTCTATGTAAACAACGCAGCCAAAAAGGAGCGTGGTGTACCCAAATTAGTAATAAACTAAAAACCTCTAAACAAAGTTTTACAATGGATATGGTATCCTATACCACATAATCCAGATTTAATAAAGCGTATTTCAACGGAAAAAGTATTTTCAAAATTCGATTTAAAATCCAGATTTTGGCAGATTCAAATTTCTGAAAAAGATAAGCACAAAATTGCATTTAATATTCCATTCGGACAATATGAGTAGAATGTAATGTCATTCGGGTTAAAAAAATGCCCCTTCCGAATTTCAAAAAATTATGAACGATATTTTCAATAATTATCAAGATTTTTCTATCGTATACATCGACGATATTTTGATATTTTTTTGACAATATTGACCAACATTTATTAAGATAATCAAAGAAAATGGTTTAGTTATATCTTTACCAAAAATTAAACTATTTCAAACAAAAATCTGATT
>JAOANK020293576.1:0-15025 GCA_026257165.2 Telfairia occidentalis
TTAGTGAAACAAAAATAAATAAAATTAAAGAAGCAGAAATAATTAAGCTGCAAAAATTTTGTCTTTGTTGCAATAGGAGGCGGCAAGCATCTGCCTTCTTTCTAACTCTAAAAATCGATGGTGGTTCTTTCCGTCAGGAAATGTCCACCATAGTATGGCTTCACACACTGGCCATTGACTTTGAATTCCTGGTTCGTTTTTTCATCAAATAACAACATTGCTTCATGCGAAAATAGCTGCTTGGTCACAAAAGACCCAGACCATCTTAACTTGAGCTTTCATGGGAAAAATTTCAATCTCGATTTGAAGAAGAGGATTGGCTGCCCTTATGCGAAGTGATGCGGCCGCAATTTCTTGTCGCGCCATTTCTCCATTTTCTTTCCTTGTAAATTCTAGCGCTCTCGTAGCACTCCATCCTCATCTCTTCCACTCATGTAGTTGCAACATCCTTGCTCATCTGGCTTCATCCATACTCAGATTCAACTTTTTTAATCCCCACAACACCTTGTGTTCTAACTCAACCGGTAGATGGCATTCTTTTCCAAAAACAAGCTTGTATGGAGACAATTGCAGTGGTGTTTTAAAGGCGGTATGATACGCCCACAAGGCATCATCTAATAACATGGACCAATCTTTCTTGTTCATGCTCACTGTCTTTTCCAAAATTGCTTTAATTTCTCTATTAGAAATTTTTTCCTGGCCGTTGGTTTGTGGGTGATATGCAGTAGCAACTTTATGCCAAACATTATACTTGCAGAGGAGTTTATCCAGTATTCGATTAATGAAGTGCATGCTTTCATCGCTAATAAGTGCTCTAGGAGTTTCAAATCTTGTAACGATATTCCTCCTTTAAAATCTTTCGACTATTCTTGCACCATTGTGGGGGAATGATATCGCTTCAACCCACTTTGAAACATAGTCGACTGCTAGCAAAATATAGACATGCCCTTGAGATGGAAGAAATGGACCCATGAAGTCTATTCCCCACACATCAAACATCACCACTTCAAGTATATAGTTCAGAGGCATTTCGTTCTTCCTTGAAATATTCCCAATCCGTTACACCAATCATATATTTGAGCAAATTCATGGGCATCCTTGAAAATTGTTGGCCAGTAGTACCTTGTCTGAAGTACTTTTGCTGTTGTCTTTTTCCCTGCATGATGCCTGCCGTATGGTGACGCATGACAATGCCACAAGATTTCCTTTAGTTCATATGCCTTAGAGCATCTTCGTAAAATTGAGTAAACTTCTAAGCGATACAGAAATGGTTCATCCTAGAAGAATTTCTTAGTTTGTGCTAAAAACCTTTTCACAATTAGTCCTTTTAAGTCATCTGGAATCCTTCTGCTCACTAGGTAGTTAACTATATCAGCGTACCATGGTACTAGCTTTGCATTTACATTTAAGATAGCTTCATCCAGAAATTGCTCATTCACTTGGCTGAATTTTTCTTTTTCTTTGTTTTCATTCAGTCTTAACAGATGGTCAGCAACTTGATTTTTCGCTCTCTTATGATCAAATACTTCTAGATCGAATTCCTGCAGTAATAGAATCCATCTGATCAATCACGGCTTAGCATCACGTTTCACGATTAAATGCCTTATTGCGGCATGATCTATATGTAAAAAACTTTTGTCCCAATAAGGTAAGGTTTGAATTTATCAAAGGCAAACACTACCGCGAACATCTCCTTCTCTGTTGTTGAAAAATTGCATTATGCCCCAATTAATGTCTTACTAGAATAATAAATTTGGTGAATTATTCGCTCATGCTTCTGTCCCAATATTGCTCCTACTACCCAATCACTGGCATCGCACATCAGCTACAATGGTTTAGTTCAGATTCGTCCTCTAATAAGAGGCGCAATGATCAACTTATGCGTCAACAATGTGAATGCTTGAGCACACTCTTCTGAGAAGAGAAATTCCCTATTCTGCTCCAGCAACATGAGTAGCGGCTTTGCAATTTTAGAGAAGTCTTTGATGAATGTCCTGTAGAAGCCTGCTCGTCCCAAGAAACTGTGAATTTGTTTAACTGAAGTTGGTGCTGGTAACGTTTCAATGGCTTCAATCTTAGCCTGATCCACCTCAATTCCAGCCTAATATATCTTGTGCCACAGAACAATTCCTTCTTGCACCATGAAGTGACACTTCTCCCAATTCACAATGAGATTGTTCTATCCAACATTTTAATACTTTCTCCAGGTTGTACAAGCAGTTTTAAAATGACTTCCCAAAAAACTGAAAGTCATCCATAAAAACCTTTATTGTTTACTCTATTAAGTCGGAAAAAATTTCCATCATGCACCATTGAAATGTTGTTGATGCATTGCATAAGCCAAATGGCATTCTCCTAAACGCAAATGTTCCATAGAGGCATGTGAAAGTAGTTTTTTCTTGCTCTTCTGGATCGATAGCAATCTGATTATTCCCTGAATAGCCATCTAGGAAATAGTAGTACTGTTGTCCAGCTAGTCGGTCTAACATCTAATAAATGAAAGGTAAAGGAAAATGGCCTTTCTTTGTCGCTTTATTGAGCTTCTTGTAGTCCATACACACTCTCCATCCAGTCACAGTACGTGTAGGAATGATTTCATTCTTCTCATTGGTTATCACCATCATCCCATGTTTCTTAGGTACACACTGAACTGGACTGAGCCAATCACTATTAGATATAGGGTATATCATTCCTGCATCTAACCACTTTATTATCTCTTTCTTGACTACTTCTTTCATTATGGGGTTTAGGCGACACTAGGCTTCAACACATTTTTTCAAATCTTCTTCTAATCTAATATTGTGCATACAGATTGCTAGGCTTATCCCAGGAATATCAGCAAGTGTCCATCCCAATGCTCTACGATGCTGGCGCAAGATCTGTAGCAACAATAACTCATATTTAGTACTCAAAGTTGAAGAAATAATAACAGGAAATTTATGATCATCATCTACGTAGGCATATTTAAGATTAGAGGGCAAGGGTTTTTTCTCAGGTATTGGTGCTTCGTCAAACGAAGATTTCATTGGCTTATCCCTTTTCTCGTACAATTCAATTGTCTCTATCAGCTGGTTTCATGACTGCTCTTCAGGCGATGCGGCAACAAACATACAACATAATTGCTGCACCTCTGAGTCATCTTAGACTTATATTCTACTGTTTTCCACGTAGTCCATATCCCACTCTTGTATCATTGAGCATCCTCAACATCGTTCGGATACTTGAGAGCATCAAGCACATTGAATGTGACTTGGTAATTTACTCACATTGTCCAAATACCATTCTATACGTCAATTAATGTTCTTCCTATTCCTAAAAATGGCCTCCCCAATATAATAAGAACATCCCTGTCTGTTTCATAATTGAATATAATGAAATCAACTGGAAAGATGGAGGTGTCTACTTTCACTAAGACATCCTCTATTTCTCCGTCTAGAAGCATCATGGAGCGATAAGCCAGCTATAGCATGGATGTTGTGGCTCGTGCTTCGCCTATTCCCAACTGCTTAAAAATAGAGAGGGGCATCAAATTGATGCTAGCTCCCAGATCACACAGAGGTTTGCCCACATACTGTCCTCCAATAGAACATGGGATGGTAAAACTTCTAGGGTCTTTCATTTTCTTTGGAATTTTGCTCGACATGATGGTACTGCATTCATCCGTTAAAGCCATTGTTTTGAACTCACCTAATCTCCTCTTCTTGGTTAATATATCCTTTAAAAACTTGACATAGTTAGGAATCCGTTCTGAGGCCTCTACTAATGGAATGTTTATGTGCAATTGTTTTAGCACATCTAAGAATTTCTTGAACTGCAGTTCATCATTCTTCATTCGCAATCTTTGAGGAAATGGTGGTGGGGGTAGCATCATTATTTCTGACACTTTCTTTGCTAGAGCTTTTATTTTCTGTGAATTCTGGTTTCCCTTGTCTGGTCAAATCAGATATTTCCTGTTGTGCACCCTCTTCTGACTCTTTCTATACCATCTTTTTTATCTGATAACTCTTTTCCACCTCTTAATGTAATGGCTTTGCATTGTTTTTTGTCATTATTCTTTAGTACTTCAGTATTACTAGGCATTGTACTAGTGGGTCTATTGCGAAACTCAACTGCTAATTGGCCCACTTGCACTTCTAAATTCTTCAGAGTCGCTACTTGACTCTGCATTAATGCATCATTTTTTGTGATGTATTCTTTCATGAAACTTTCCAGACTAGTGGATTGATGTGGTCACTGAGGTACTTTTGGTGCTGCACTATTTTGCTGAAATGCTGTATCCAGAAATCCTAGAGGAACTTGTGGTCGCATAGCTGGCACATTATTGCTGCTAGCTTGTTAACCTCCCTAAGAAAACTTTGGGTGTTGTCTCCATCCTGGATTGTAGGTATTCGAGTATGGGTTATTTCGTCCTTGATTGTTATGTCCAATGTAGGACACTGATGTTGGGTTCGATTGGCAATCTTCAAACAAATGGTTGTCTCCACAGAATGCACAACTTATCTTCGTTGAACTTTGAACTGCTTTGACTGGCTGGTTTGCTCCTAGATTCATGGTTTTCAACATATTAGCCATTGAAGCTAGTTGTGCACTTAGTGTTGTTATTGCATTCATTCCTATTTTCTCTCCAGTGTTCTTACTTTGGCTGAGCTCTCTCTCATTAGACCACTGAGAGTTGTTACTACAAATTCTCTCTAAAATGTTAAAGGCTTTGTTATATCTTTTTTGTAGCAATGCTCCATTGGCTAATGCATCAAGAACTAGACATGAGTTTGGTGTTAATCTATGGTAGAAGTGCTCAATTTGTACGCAGTTGGGTAAACTATGATGAGGACAATTCTTCAACAGCGTCTTGTGAATTTCCCATGCTTCATCAACAGATTCATTTTCAAACTGGTGGAATGTTACTATGTCGCCACACACTGCCACATTCTTTATTGGTGGAAAGTATTTCAACAAACTTTTCGGTGAGATCTATCCAGCTTGTGATTGATCCTGGTGGGAGTGAATTCAACCAGAGTTTTTCACTATCTCTTAGTGAATAAAGGAACCGTGTCAAACGTAGGGTCACCTCTGAAACTCCTGGGATTCAAAATGAATTACAAGGGCCAAAAATGATTACAGATGTGAGTGAGTGTTGTCCAGCTTAGATCTACCAAACTGCCCATTGGTTTGCAACATCTAAAACATGACTGGTTTGAGTTCCAAAGCTAGAGCTCCATTCAATCCAGTCTGAATTACTGGATTCAAGTCATTGAAGACTAGTGTGGCATACTCTTTGATAGCTCTCTCCCTTTCATTTTTTAGCAACATTGGATTATGCCGATTCAATTGCTGAACTAGTCTTTGCCCCTTTTCCACATCTAGTGCAGGATTCGTTGGCATGCTCACCAATGGATCTAGAAATGGTGCTTCCTAATTCTCCATGACGTCTTGTGCTACGGCAAGACCTTGAGCTTGCCTAACTACTCGATGACATTGATGTAAAGTTCTCTCTAACTCTGGATCAAACGGAAATTCTTCTCCCTCTTCGTTCATGCATGAACTATTCTCAAAATAATGAAGCAAGATAAAATGCTATTGATCAAAGTATTAATTGATAGAGGGGTTTCAACACATAAATATAATTGATGAAAAAGAAGTTTCAAGGTAATAATGAAGCAAAGATAAAATAAGTCCCCGGCAACGACGCTAAAAAGCTATTGTCTTCACAAAAATGCGATAAATATGCTTCAATAATGCAGAATAATATAGAAAACAAAGACAAAGAACGCTCAAGTATAAGCAATCGTACAAGTAATACTGGAGTATTCCTGGATATCGATCCACAAGGACTACACTATCTACGACTCAAACTAACCAAATCTTTTCAATCAATAAGCCGACGTACGCGATGTGTTGAACATGAAGAGAGGGGAAAGGGGGAGGCAATCATTTCAGATGAGTTCTCTACGCACTAATCAAACAATTGCAAAAAAGGGTACTTATTGGTATTAGACTTTGCTAAGCGACTCAATGTTGCAACATTGTTTGGGAGTGAGACATTTTATCCCGTAGACAGTCATGTTATGCATACTCACTCTTTCGAGCGTAATATACTAAAATATGAATCCTATTTATGTCTAACATCAGATTCACTGCTTCTTGAAGTTACCCCTTTTGGTCTTATAGCTTCTTCATTATGTCTAATGAGTCTATGATTTGAGGTTCTATCACATCTGCTATATCTCTTCTACTGGTTTCAACTACCAACTTACCTTTCAGCAAGGATACTAGCTAGCTAGAACTACCGACGGCCAACTGGGAAGCTCACGATTACAATAGTTTAAGAGAAAAAGAACGAGCATAAAACATTTCTCACTTTTCAGACTTAGCCACAGCAAAGTTTCAGCTTAACGCACAAGCCATCAACTACGCATAAAGAAGTTAGCTACAACTCATATTAATGCGATCGAAAATGTTGTTTGATAAGCATGCTTAAATGCATAAAAATGTCATACAGTAAAAAAAAAAGGTTAAACACTGCAACAATGAAATGGTAGTAGAGAAACAAAGATTTAAAAATGAAAATAAGGTTGCTAAGGTGCAAACGGCAGCAGAAGCTCAACTGGGGTTGTTCCTTCTTTCGAGAGAAATTTCTCATTTTCTTCTTCTACTCTTTTGGTGCTCTTCTGTGTTCTGTGCCCCCTTTGCCCTAAAATAGCATCACACTGAGAAATGTACATCATGCCCTCCTGAGCTCATGTGTTTGAGAATACCTCAAATCGTGCCTCTCTACGATGTCACCTGTGCTTCACAAAAAAACGTTTGTACAACAGTAGAATCTTGGAATATTCTTCTTTCCACTATGCCGCAGCATTCAAGGGGCCAAATGCTATCAGGTCATTCGGCATAATTCCTTTATTTAATTGAAACCTGCTGCTTGCTCTGCTTTTCACCCCTGATTTAATCATGCATAGGTATGACATTCAGATCAACACGATATACTAATATAAAACAACTGAACATACTAATTTTAGTATATCAACAGGTTATTCTCATTTTATAACATCTTAACTGTAGCCAAATATTCAATATTAGAGGTATAATAACTCTCTTTTGGAGAGTTAACACACTCCCAATCTTGAATATTGCTTGTCCTCAAGCAAAGAAGATGACAAGTACACAAGAGCTCTAAGTTAAACAACCTCAATTTGCTAGTCTTACAGCCATTCAAAGGTAGTTTTCTCAATTCTCTCTACTTCCTTGTTGCCCCACTTCCTACTCACCTCAATAACTTACATCCAACTGGCCTTCTTTAAGACTCCTAACTAGATCATAAGTTGTACTTGTTTCTTTCTTTTTCATATCCTGAGGCTTTGGCTTCCATCTCCTACCACAATATTTTATCACTCACTTGCAAAAACTCAAGACTTCAACATTTAGGGGAAAAGACTGATTTGTACTACAAATGCTACAGCATTGAGTGAACTTCCCTTTCTTTTTCTTTTTTCTTTTTTTGCCATAGATAAAAAGAGCAATTCGTCGCCTTTGTTTTGGCTTATCGCCGCTTCCTAGGTGATGAATATCCAACTACGAGCAACCAATTAAGAAGAGTTAGGTGTATCACTTTTGTTCTGGCTTATCCACACTTCCTAGGCGTTGGATATCCAACTACGAGCAATACACAAAATCCTTCTTCTTTTGTTTATATTCCTTTGTTTTTTTTTTTTGGAGAAAAACAAAGGAAGCTCACATGCTTTACAAAATGATTACGGAAGGCACATTACTCCAAAGCTTGAACTCGACAATATCCTCATTGTTGACGAAGATGAATAGCTAGAGGGAAGAGTAGATACAATAGTGAAGATAGGTTGAGAAATTACACAAGAGTGCAAAAAATTGCCAGTGAGGTTTAGTTGGCTAAGCTTCTTTCAAAAAATAAACAAGGAAAGTTGGACAACTTTGGTTAGTTGGGCACACCTAAAGCAGTCTAGTAAACTATAAGCCGCTGAAAGCGATTAGACGTGTGCAGTTTTAGAGAAGCAAAGATAAATTGTCATCATTAAACTGATCCCAAAATACAGAAAACTAAACTTAGGCATATAAAGTTGGGTACTGTAACGCAAGCAATAGGACAATTTTGATTTTTTTTATTTTTTTTTGCAGACAGAGCAGAAAAGGTGATACACATCAAACATGTAAAACACAGAAAGACTTTTACCAATAAACATAATGTTGGAGAGAAGATGTACTACAAGCATAAAGTTGATACAACGCAGCAGCATCTCAAAATTGAAAGCGAGAGAAGTAAAAATTGCACACATAAGAAGATAGAGGTGGAGGATCTTCCCTTATCATTCGTCAGGGGAGGAGGCATAATCATCTGGCTGCTTTGAATTGGATTTAAAAGTAGGTAGGGATGGTGTTGTGCCACACTCGATTGCGCTTTCGTATATATCTGACCAAGCATTTCTGACACTTGGCAAGCCTGTTGACTTTGGCGACCAAAGGTGCCAGCAAAGTGGATACCGCAGTTGTGCATATCTTGCCCAACTTGTTGAGATCAGTAGAAGAGGTAGTAGTGTTGCTGGCTTGTGTGGGCTTCGCCTTTGTGGGAGCATGGGCATCGACGCCCCTATGGATGCAGATTATCGTTTGCTTGTCAATACCGACTTTCTCAGTTAGCGTATCATATGCATCCTTGAGTGGAACATCTGCCATAAAACATAATTTAGAAATTAGCCATGGGAATAAAAGTTTACCTGCCCTTTTCTTGGCATAGTTGCGGATCTCCACATCAATGAACTGACCAATATTGACTTCAAGTTCGTGCAAAATAGCGTACAGAAGAATTATTCGTTCCCTTGAAATGGAGGAGTCATGCATCGTTGGTAGAATACGGTTCCTTATGAAGTAAAGCCAAAAGGTGGCTTGAGGTGACGACATAGAGGGGAGGAGGGAATAAACACCCAACTTCGAGACTTGCCATTCTGTTGTCTCTTTACCAACTATGACTAATGCGTCTTCCATTTCTTCTTCGGTCGGGAGAACGCATAGACGATTTCCAATAGGATTTTCTGAGGGAGTGAAACCATAAAAGGAGTTAATCACAACTGAAGATAAGTTTACCTTTTTACCTCTTATAGATAGAGATGATTGGCCTTTAGTTGTGATGTTGGCGTAGAACTCCTAAACCAGCTGGGCAAAACTGGGCCGTGGCTTTTCGCAAAAATGGTCCTAGTTGTTAATTTTGATGATTTCACAGATGCATTGTGGGAGATCGAAGGAGGAAGGCAGGATTCCTTTTTTTGCCAAGAAGTGTTTGGCTTTCATCTCTGTGGCTGGTTTGGTGGCCACATGATTGACATAGCGATGAAATGTGGCCTCTTTCTTACTTATTGTATCACTTCCCTTCTTCTTCTTCTTCGATGTGCTGTTGTCTTTCTTTTCCAGGTCTTTCTTCTTCAAGCACTTTGTCTTCAATGCTGCAATGTGTTCCTCTAATTCTTCTAGTGGTCCAGAATTGGCGGCAGCTTCACTGCGTTTGTTGCTTCTTTGTCTTTTCTTCTTTTTCTTCCTCTATTTGTTTGTGGTATCTGTCCCAGGGATATCAGATTCCAAGGTCTGAGGTGGTTCATCAAGAGTCTTTTGTTCTTCCATATTGTCGTCAACCTCATGTTCCTTCGGAGGTTGGTTGTTCAACTCATTTGATGGCTCGCTCTCTTGCTCTGCTATGGGGTCTTCATACCAGTCATGAATAGGCTCCCCAAATATAGCTTGTTGAGCTGTATTGCTGTCATCTTCGTTAAAATTCAACTCATTCGTCTGGCTCTCACTATGCTCCACCGCCTCGTTCCTCTTTTCCATGTTGTCTTCTCTGGCGGAGGGTACCTTCTCTATAACCATCTCTAGTATATTTTCAATTACTCTGTCCGGTGTCTTGGATGGTGATTCATCTTGAAGATCAGTCGGAGAGTCAGGGGGTTGATTCACCCTCTGCGCTGCACTTTGAGCTATTGAGTAAGTGGCAGACGGACGGGGCGGCTTGCTAATGCCTTGCTTGAATCGTAGTTTCTTCGGTAGAGGCTCATTCTCCACCATTCGGGCAGTTCGAGAAAGTCAGCGTATTAGAAGAGTGCAGTGCAATCATTCAAAGGAAGTTACCCAAGAAACTTAAGGATCTAGGGAATTTCTCTATCCCTTGTACTGTTGGTAACATTTTTGTTGCATGTGCACTATGTGATTTAGGTGCATTGATTAATCTAATGCCTCTGTCTGTGTTGAGGAAATTAAACTTGGGGGCGATACAGCCAACCACCATCTCGCTACAGCTTGTACACCGCTCTTTGACATTCCCTAAAGGTATTATTGAAGATGTGCTGGTTAAAGTTGATAAGTCTATTTTACCAACAGATTTTATTGTGTTGGACATGGAAGAAGACACGAAGGTACCCATCATTCTTGGATGACCATTCCGAGCAACAAGAAGGGCCCTCATTAATGTTCAGCAAGGTAAACTCACCCTAAGAGTGGATGAGGAAGAGGTAATCTTTAACATCTACCGATCCATGCAATAGCTGGATGAGGTACTTGTAATAGGATATATGTAGTAGATTCTACCATTCCTTAATTGATATCTTTGGTGTTGTCTTCTGCTGAGTTTGATGAGAAAAGCATGCTGAGTATTGATTGTGATGATATGGATACTCTTGAAAATGATTATGATGATATGAGCATGTTGGATATTGTTGATGAGCCTGAATTTTTTGATGAATTATCTATTTGCCCTTTTGAGCATGAGCATAAGCATGAGCATTTACATGCAGAATATATCCACGCTTGTGAGTATGACAAACCTCCTGCTGTTGAAATGAAGTTGTTGCCTGACCATCTTAGATATTCATATCTAGGTGAATCCCTACTTTTCATGTAATTATTTCGAATGATCTGACTAAAGTAGAGGACGATAAATTGTTAGAGGTCTTGCATGCTCATAAATCTGCTATAGGATGGTCGATTAGTGATTTTAAAAGTATAAGTTCTTCCATAGTCATGCATAAGAGTCTCATGGAGGACTCATATAGGCCATCTATTGAGCATCATAGGAGGTTGAACCATGTTATGAAGGATGTAGTTAAGGCTGAGGTGCTTAAACTGTTAAATAAAGGGATTATCTATGTTATTTCTGATAGGGCATGGGTGAGTCCTGTTCAGGTAGTGCCTAAGAAAGGGGGGATGACTGTTCTTAAAAATGAGCATGATGAGTGTATCCCCACTCGAACTGTAATAGGGTGGCGTGTTTGTATTGATTATAGGAAGTTGAATAATGCTACTGGGAAAGATCATTTTTCACTTCCTTTTATCGATCAAATGCTTGATAAACTTGTTGGATATCCCTATTATTGTTTCCTCATTGGTTTTTCAAGTTATAACCAAATTGCTATCGCATTGGAGGACAAGGAGAAGACCATATTCACATGTCCGTAAGGGACATATGCTTTGAGGAGAACGCCCTTTGGATTACGCAATGCACCGGTGACTTTTCAATGGTGCGTGATGGCGATCTTCCATGACTTTATCGAGGACATCATGGAGGTATTCATGGACAACTTCTCAGCATTTGGCTCTACGTTTGAGGTTTGTTTAGCTAACCTCTCTCGTGTTTTGTAGTGATGCCAGGACACCAACCTTGTCCTAAACTGGGAGAAACTTCAGTTTATGGTCAAGAAAGGGATTGTCCTAGGCCATAAGGTTTCAAAAAGAGGTTTAGAGGTCGATCGAGCCAAGATTTCTGTGATCGAGCAGTTGCCACCTCAAGGGAACGTGAAAAGAGTCTAAAATTTCTTGGGGCATGAGGGGTTTTATCGATGCTTCATTAAGGATTTTTTAAAAATTACTAAACCCGTCTGCAATTTATTGGAAAAAGATTCTGTATTCTTACTTGATGATGCAGGTTTGGATGCTTTTCATGTTTTGAAGGAAAAATTGATTTCTACTCCCATAATTGCTATGCCCAATTGGAATGAGCCCTTTGAATTGATGTGTGATGCAAGCAACTTTTCATTAGGTGCTATTCTAGAAAAGAGACATGATAAGCTATTTAGGGCTTATACTATGCTAGTAGAACTCTTGATAGTACTCAACAGAACTCTACTACTACTGAAAAAGAGATGCTAGTTGTTGTTTTCACTTTTGATAAGTTTAGGCCCTATTTCCTAGAATCCAAAGTCATTGTTCACATTGATCATGTTGCTCTGAAATTTTTGTTCAATAAGAAGGACGCGAAACCTAAATTGATTCGTTGGGTACTTCTTTTGCAGGAATTCAATTTTGAGATTAAGGATCGAAAGGGCTGTGAGAATTTAGTAACTAACCATCTCTCGAGGATAGACGATGGAGCTATGCAGCAAGGTCTTCCTATTACCGAGGATTTCCTAAATGAGAGGTTGTATTAGGTACGTATTAGTGTTCCTTGGTATGCTGATTATGTGAACTACCTTGCTACTGGAATGCTACCACCCAATCTCAGCACCCAACAGAGAAAACGATTTTTGCATGAGGTATGCTTCTATCTTTGGGATGACCCACTTTTATTCAAAATCAGTGCTAACCATGTTAGACGATGTGTGCCCATTGAGGAGTGTGCACAAATCATAGCCTAGTGTCACTCCTCGCCGTGTGGAGACCATTTTGGCCCATCCCATACAGCTGCCAAGGTATTACAGTATGGTTTCTTTTGTCCCTAACTCTTTAAAGACGGTTATACTTTTATGACGTTGTGTGATCAGTGCCAACGTATAGGTAACATTTCTAAAGTCCATGAGATGCCTACTAATCCTATTTTAGACGTTGACCTTTTTTATGTTTGCGGTTTGGATTTTATGGGACCTTTTCCTCCTTCTGTTGGTCGTGTCTATATCCTAGTTTTTGTAGACTATATCTAAATATGTAGAGGTAGTGGTGACTAGAAAGAATGATGCATGTGTGGTTTTTAAATTCTTGCATTCACATGTTTTGGCACACCACGGGCATTAATTAGTAATGAAGGGCCGCACTTTTGCAATCAAATGTTTGAATTTCTGTTAGCTAAGTATAGGGTTAGGCAAAGAGTGTCTTTGGTATATCATCCCCAAACTAATGGACTTGCTGGAATTTCTAACAAGGAGATCAAGTAAATTCTGGAGAAGATGGTCAGGACGAGTAGAAAGGACTGGTTCCTTAAGCTGGACGATGCTCTTTGAGCATATCAGATCACTTTTAAAACACTAATTGGCACTTCCCCGTACAATCTATTGTTTGGAAAGGCGTGTCACTTGCCAATGCAGCTTGAGCATCAAACTTATTGGGCCATTAAGAAGCTAAACCTGGATTTCCAGAAGGCGGGTGAGCATAAATTATTACAGCTGAACGAGCTCGAGGAGTTCAAGAGCCGAACGTACGAGAATGCTAAGATGTATGAGGAGCGGACCGCGAAATGGCACGATCAGCGCATACTTCACAGGTCCTTCCTCCCTGGTTAAAATGTTTTATTGTTTAACTCACGTTTGCATTTCTTTCTAGGGAAGTTTAAGTCTCGTTAGTCGGGCCCCCTTGTGAAGCTGTCGAGTTGCAATCTGGGGATGGATCGATCTTTAAGGTGAATGGAGCGAAAGTTGGAGGACATTTTTATAAATGAGTCCTCTTGAGTTGAGAATTGGTCTAGCTAGAGATGAAAAACCAAGTGCTTCTTGGGAGGCAACCCAAGCAATTTTGTTTTATGCTTTTGCTAATTTATTGTATGCCAAGATCTCACGAATTTTGCACATGTTTTCCCTCTTTTTTTAGGAGCCATAGTACGATCGTACTTAGTCAACGAGCCTGTCGCATAGTAGACCTTCCTATACTCCAAGCCAGTACAGATTCCTTTCCTTACTTTGTCTTCTTTTGTTCATACATTGAGGACAATGCATATTTAAAAGTTTAAGCTAGTGGGTGCCCTGAGTACTATGTGCTAATAGGCTAGTTTTTGTTGTGTGCTGAACTCCAAAAAACTCTGGATGCTTTGTGGTGATTTGATGAAGTTTAGTTGAAATTGTGGACAAATGTTTTCGATTTGGCTAGTTGCTGTGATTGATTGTTTGCTTGAGTGTGTGCCTTAATGTAGAACTTTTGATTCTTGCATGCTGAGGACTATCAGTTTCTATGATTTGCTTTGACATGTATGTGGGTTGAAATTGAGAGATTAGTAGGCATACTTTTGATGTGGGTTATGTCTGAAATCCCTCTTTGAATTCCTTATTTTCTGAGCACGTAGTCCCTTGTTTAGAGTCTTGAAGGTTTAGGGTGTTGTTAATAAGGTTGAACTTAGGATGTTTCAAAATGGGCTGGTTAATGGAGAGTGAGCTTCTAAGTTAAGTAGGTTTTGCTTAAAACAAAAGTGGTGTGCTTCATAAATAGTCTAAATAGATCACTCTGCCTTTCCTGTTGTGCCTAAAAGCATTGAAGGAGAGTGAGTGTTGTCCTAGGATAGACAGGCTGCTCGTAGTTGGATACTCAGTGCCTAGGAAGCAGAAGTACGCCAGAACGAAGGTAGCACATCTTGATTAGGATCATCCGTTAGCAAACAAGAATGGTTTGTTGTATTGCTCATAGTTGGATGCTCAGCGCCTAGAAAGTGGGGGTAAGCCAGAACGAAGGTGATACAATTCTGCCAAAAACGAGCTTTGGAAGTGTTCAACGTCGAGACATTGAGCAACGTCGTCTCTACGCTGTCGTGCGCGCAGATCCTCCACAAACCTCTACTTAACTTCGCCCTCGACTCTATGCCTCGTGCTCCAGCACACATGAGCAGCATCGAGATGCTGTCTTATAGCATCTAGACGCTAGTCCCTTATGCCCGCGCGCCTAAAACTCGCTTTTTGGGTAAGTCATCTGAACTAGTGTTCAAACGTTTTCTTATAGCATCTCAACGTTGTTGGTAGTACGGTATATTTGTTGGGTGTGTATGTCCTAAAACTCGAATGGCTTGTAAACACATTCTATTGTCAATAAAGTTGTTATTGAAGTT
>JAOANK020293782.1:0-15024 GCA_026257165.2 Telfairia occidentalis
TGGAAAATGAGTACATATATCTACTGGATGATGAAGAAACGTTTGACAATTATCAATGGGGGCGTCTGGCTTACAATAGAACAGTAGAATCCATCGAAAGATCAATAAAACATCCAGATGTATCAATCATAGGACTGACAGGATTCCTGTATGCTGTTATAGTATGGGCTTTCGAATGCATACCGATGCTATCGACAGAGCTGACATGCTATGTGAGAAAAATAAGCTTAGGTATTTCTAAGATGAAGAATTGGGTAACAGATGTGTTGCCAGAATGAAAAGAACTTGATTTGAAAATATTTGAGAATAATAAGGTATGTTTGTTGTTCTGTTAATTGTTTTTCTTGATATATTTTTATCAAACGATATTTGAAACTAATTTTTTTTTCCAAAATGCAGTTTGAAATTGTGAAAATGATGAATGAAAGAGATGAGAATACTGGAAAAGGAAAGGAAAGAATAGAGACAGTTCATAAAGAGGAGGCAGGACCATCGTATACCACCACAAATGTGGTGGAAACGACAATTCCTACTTTTTTCTCAGAGTTTGAGGAAATGATAAAGAGAAGTTTTGAAATATTGAACAAGAAGATCGATGACCTATACAAAGAGGTGAGAAGTATTAAGAATTTGATGAAAAAAGAAGGTGAAAAAAATGAGGGAGAACACAACAATGATGAAGGAGAGGAACGAAAGGACAAAGATGACAAAGATAAAGATGGAGAAGAACAAGGAAAAGGAGATGGGCAAAGAGAGCCTAAAAGTAGAGAGGGGAATAAAGATGGAGGAGAGAAAAATGAAACACAACCAGAAAATACGGTTGACGAACAAAATATGGGAGCACATGATGAAGCATTCAGACAACAACATATTGTAAGTATATATAGAATAAAAAACTGGTATTTATGTGAATTACGATTACAGTTTAATTAACATGTAGAAATTGCAGGATCCATATTTTAACGAAATAGAGAATGAAGAGGACATAATATCCACCAAGTTCTTAAAAAAGGTGAACGTAATAATAAGGAAAGCAACGACAACAAAGGTATTTATATGTATACTTAGGAATGAATGATAAATAACACTTAGGAATGACTGTAACAGATGAAAATAAAACATAGTAGTATAAGAAAATTATATGATGTGTGATAATTTCTTAATGTACTGGAAGCTATAAAGAATTCAATATCTTATGGAATGGTACTGTGAAATTATATGTATCATGCTGCTGTGAATTTGAGTGTTGGAAATGTAAAATTCTTTGCCAATACATCTGTTTAAATAAATACAAAAGAGTATAAATTCATACTGAATATTGGATGCTGTAAAATCGTTGTAGGGTAATGATTTGAAGGTACAAAAAGATGAGTTTCAACCCACAAATATATACATTCACACGGTATGTGCATGTATTTATTGTAATGATAATGTAAATTGATAATTGATTGCATATTGCAAAATTCTATTGGTTTTTCATTACAGCTGAAAGGGACATGACCTTTTAAACAACAAGAACAAATGAGGAGTAAAAAAAGGCAAAGAGAACAAGAACATAAAGTAGAAAAGGGAAAGAAGGGTGGCAGTGCCATAAAAAATTATGAGATCACCATTCACAACGAAATTCGGTTCTGGTGAAGAGAAAAAGAAACAAGAAGTGGTGAAACCATAAAGATTTGATGCCCCATCATTCAATATTATGTCACAGCTTTAAATTATAATTACTCTTGGATAATGTTATTTTCACTAACAGTATGAATTTCAAAGTTTTAAGTATTTTTAAATTCAAGTATCTAAATGCTTATTGATATGAAATATCGGTAGTTTGATAATCGACGTTTATGAAAATCAGCATCTTTAACAGTATGAATGTAAAATTCGTATGATCAATATATAGTACTTATGAGTTACGAAATATGTTTATTTCACTTATGAGCAATTTGTTTCACATTGTGATATTTATTAATATGCTTCCATTAGAGATAAACAATGGCTAATATATACACAATTAACTCAGAATAAAAACTTCACTTGAACTACCCATTTAAATAGAATGAATAATATATACAGAGTTTAGTACAAACTATTATTAGCTCAACCAAACATGTAAAATAGTATGAATACGAAGTGCTGAATTATGTATGTCCTATTGTACATTTAATAATATAATTTAAAATAAAAATTCATAAAAAAATAATAAAGAACTGAAGAGAATATTTGAAAAATATTCCTATCATAAAAAATGGGAAAGATAGTTCTTGTAAAAGAAGAACATGATTTTAATAATTTAAAATCTACTGCGTAAGAGAGTATTTGCAAGTCTTCCTATTATGTCTGATACGTCTACAATGACCACATTTAATTCACTTCTTGAACTTCATTGCTGAAGGGATCCTTACTTTCTTAGGTTGCCATGTAGAACGCTTAACATTGAGTGGTAGGACTATCACGTTCTTAACATCATCCAGAATATTCCAAGAGGTACGGTCGCCAAGTGAATGGATCAAACCACTATAAATTAGTCGTAAAATCTTGTTGAAATAGAATTTTGCAACGTAACTTTGAGTAAATAAGTGTTTCTTGGTTAAAACAGCACATGTATGAGAACAAAGAAGTCCAATGAGATGCCACATCCGACAAGTGCAACTCCGATTACATAAATCAACATCATATTGTTTCTTTTCATGGACAATATGATAGAAAAAATTATTGACTGGATATACCTGAAAAAATATAAATATTATATTGGTAAAATGGTGACTAACCTTATAGAAACATTATTATTGACTGTATTTACCTGACTAATATATACAGGTTCTAAATGTACATCATAACATGTATATATCATCATACATTGACAAAAAAAATGAATTGTGCAGTAAAATGGAATTGGTATGAATACTTACTTGCACTGTGCGTCCACCCTCAATCAAATCTCTCAACTCATTCTCGGCGTTTTTGGTAAGCAAAGTAACTTGAAAATCAACATTACTACGAAGTTCAAAAACCCATCTCTGCAACATCATTCCAACATAGAACAAACGGGCCATTCTTGAGCATCCTTGATGGCAACATTTAAACTCTCTGAAATATTAGTGGTCAAAATACTATATCTTCTACATGGTGCATAAGCACGCGACCATCTTTCAAAATCAATTTCTTCCAACTTCTTATGAATGCCTCGTGCAGATGACTCTAATGGTCTCATGTAAAATTCAAAGTCAACAACATTATATGCCATGACACAAGAGATATAAAGAGAGTCAACCAACTTGTCCTTGAATTTTAACTTCAAATTCTTTAACAAATGGTACATACATATACAATGAAAAACCTTGGGGATTGCAATGCCATACTTTTACGACGATCTGAAACAATTACCAAATCTTTCCTACCACCAACTACTAATTTAAGCTGTTTGAAAAACCACTGCCATGACAAATCATTTTCATAATCAACAACAAAAAATGCCAATGGGAAAATCTGTTCATTAGCATCTAAAGCGCAAGCAGCCAATAGGGTACCATGATACTTATTCTTCAAAAAAGTACCATCAACAGATAGAATATGACGACAATGTAATCAACCAGAAATAGAAGCTGACAAAGACAAAGAAATATTTGAACCTCCTATCTTTGTCCACTTTATAACTGGTGAAAGTGCCTACAAAAAAGATAGTATGTTAATAATACAATATAAAAGATGGATAAATATCAGACATGTATATTAAAATCAAGCAACAGTTTATACAGTTCACACATTTACAATAACATAATCAATGTTTTCATCTACAACAATTTTTTAGTATTTTTATTGTAATATGTTGTATGATTTTTTTCATTACCGATTACAAAATGCGTATATTTAATACATGCAATGATTCATGAATAATTCATACATGTATAGTAATTTCATATAAACATATCAAACATACGTTAGGAAACAAAAATGACCTACCTAGATTCTTTTCCGTATAATATTATGGCCATGTGTGGAGCAAATAAATGAGATAACATCTTGTGCATTACCCATGTCACTACCAAATATACGAATCTTGCTTTTTATACTCCTTAATAAAAAAAATGTTGCTTGTCTATGATTAGATAATAACGTGTCAAGATCACATGTATGAGCCTTTACAAACTTCTTAACAATCCAAATTTCACTTCCAGCGTCGCCCAAAAAGGATGCACGAAAGTGCCATTGACAATCGTCAACTAAACATTTTAAAATCAAAATCTGCGGATTCGATTTTACAGTCTTAAATTGGAAGTTGTCTCTAATGGCAATGACACGAAGGGCATTCTGTAAATTAATCTTTCCATAAAATTTGTCATTGACTTCAAAATCAAAGTTGTCTCTTATCTTCGTGAAATCAATAGAATGACTAAATCGACTTTCAGATAAAACATGACTATTGCTAGATGTAATAAGAGGTAAATGATCCAAACACTTGTAAATACTATGACTACAATCTATAATTGAGGAACAACCTTGTACAACCCCTGTACTCAAAATGTTGTATTAGCCAACTAACATCCTTGTCATCGCTAACTTTAATATCTTTTCTAAAGACATTTGACGATTCAATGCAACAAATATGTGAGGTATGTCAATATTATCTACCATCCTTATAGCATCCATAAAGTCAATTCAAGACATGCTAGAATCAAACATTATTTATGATTCTTTGTAGTTAACATAATTATCTAAGTCATTCCAAGTTCCATCGTAAAGAATACACAGACGAAATATTGAGGTAGCAGAATCATTATTTTGTGAAGAAACAAATGGAATTAACAAACTATTTGTATCATTAATATAAACGAAATATGAGTAGTTAGAAAAATTCAAACCTGGTATATATTGACAATATAATTGTTTACTAAATAATTATTTGAAAAATACATATGTGAGATATATGGACAGTGTACATGTGCATTTGAAAAATACATATGTGAAAAATATGAACCGTGTGCCATGCGAATGAATGTACTTTTAAAGTTGTGAGAGAAAAACATACCCATTAATGGCTTGGGGACAAAGGACGACAGCGAACAGAAGACGATGATGGCAGTTAGAGAAGGTGACGACGGGGGTGATGAATACGTCGACAGAATGGGTGAGTAAATATAAATGACGGGGAGAAGGAGAAGGAGACAACGGTGAAGAAGTCGACGAAGGCAATGAGAAGGAGGCGACGACAATAACATGTGAAGTGGGGATTTGAACCCACAACCTTTTGGTTGTGGAGATTATGTCTTAACTAATTGACCTATACTCGGTCTGACATCTTTTTTATCTTTTGTTCTTTGGTCAATTGAACTAAAAGCAACATCTATAATTAAGCTTTTGTTTGTTATTTTGCACATTAAGGTTTTCATAAGAGTTATTTTGCTCAAGACCTTTGATTTTAATGCATTTGAAATGGTTTAATTGTATGTTTTTGTGTCTTTGACTTAATTTGTGTAGGTAATTTTGAGGAAAAAATCAAAGGTGTTGAGCAAACATGGCAAAGAATGGTTTTATAGCGTTGATGAACAATGCCTTGCAGTCATAATATTGGTCAGAATGGTGATTGGAAAGGCAAGTTAATGGTCAAACTCGGAAAAAATAATGTTCTGCCTTCCTTTCCAATCACCAAATCGGTCGGGATTGTAATTGGGAAAGCAAGAAGAACGTACACGTAGTAGAAATTACACCGACTTCAAACAAAAAATAATGTTTTTCCTTCCGTTAATTTCTAGTTACTAACCTGTCCAAAATTGTGACAGAAAAGACACGTAGAATGCACCTAGTGGAAATTTCCATCAAAATAGGCTTTTCGATCTGCCTTACATCTTAGTCCCATTCTCGGGTGGTTTTGTGACTCGGATGAATGTTAGAAGGTTTTATTTTTTTACTCTCATTTATTTGCTTCATCTCTACTCTTTTTTTTTTGCGCCTCACTTATTGCTCCCACATAGACAAAACAATCTATAGAATTAAAAGGCAACTCATTTAGGACTCGAGTTAAAACATGTTTAGACCCCATCCTAAACACCTTGTTAATATTTAATAGTTCCCTTATTCACTACTTTGGGTTGAGGTAGGTGGATGAGAATAGGTCTTCGGTAGGTAGCTTTGACATTTTTGGGAAGAAGGTTATATTTAGTATGAAGAATTTCAACCTCATTCTGGACTTAAGCATGGGAGGAGAGATATTAGGACGACTATATTTGAGTGACAATAGAAGCATGAAAGGCATTGAATTTGATAAGCTATTTCCCACCCTTGATTTCAAGAACAATGAAGATGTTCTCGTCGAACTAGCTATCATGGAGAAGGAGAGCAGGTAGTAGATAGACACGAGCCTCCTTGGTATCATCGAAGATTTGGGTGGTATTATGTAACTATGACTGAAGCTCTTAATATTTGAATAGACGATCAGAAGCCTTAAGAATGCTTTGGATGGGAAAGTTGCCACCCGTAAGGAGAAGTTCAAGGATAATATCTACCTATGATTTCCCACATACCTTCCAAGTTAGTTCATCACGTAGATTTACGACATTATCGTAAATCGTTTATTACTTATGTTTATTGTTGGGTATCAACTTATGAGTTTGTCTCTTTGTGTGAACACGTTTCAAGGAGCTTGAGCAATAATGCCATGCCATCTCACATAATCTTCTATGGTTATATAACAAGTGTGATTTTTATGATTGAGTTTTATGGGAATCTAAAATTTTGGTACCATTAGGCAGGACTTCTTACAATAAAATATTAAATGACTTATTGCTCCAATGATTAAGTACTTTGTTATGCATTAATTTTAATCAAGAATGTTATTGCAGAAATCTCCGTACATCCAAGTTATAATTTTTGGTTAACTTCATCAAACATCAATTTAAACTTATTACTTTCACTTTGCTTATCATCGCTTGATTCAACCTCAATTTAGTGTCCTTCACCACGATTTTCAGTGTTTCCCTCATCTACTATAATATGAAGACATTCCTTGAGAGTATAAATCACATTCAATATCACATGGTCGTTTCCAAATTGTATTTTGACATTTCTTGCATGGACAACGTGTAAACCTCTCTCATTAACATACTTCTGTGATAGTTCAAAGAATGATCTAATTTCTTCTGTGTATTCTTTATTTAAACTATTTGAATTTTTTTCTAACTTTTATCCATATTTCAACATAGTCAATAATATTACATATTCCATTATAAACATAATTAATAAAGTGTAATTACAAATTTAATCATAAATATCAATCAATTTAACATAATTACTAGTTTTCATTCGATTTGGACATTTATTGTTGATAATTGGTTGGTATTTGGTAAGCTTCTCCAAATGGTTGTTGTTTTCATTCAATTTGTGCGACTAAAAATTGGAGAGCAATGAGATTTAAGAATTATTTAAGTATAACAAAAATTTGTTCCCTAACATTACCATTCTCAGGAGGTTACTGAGAAAGGACTTTTAAGCATGTTCTAAATTAGAGAATTCAAGTTTATCGATTTTGAAATTTACAACATTCTTAAACATAAATCTTTATCTTGGTTTTGGTTAGATGATACTTGTAATGATCCGACTTTCCAAGACTCAATTTCTTAAGATCATTACAATCATGAATGCTTAAAATGATGAAAATACTTGAAGATAGTATTTAGAAAATTAAGTTTACTTTTAAAGTAACTAAAATAATTGAGAATTAATTAAATATAATTTACTGGGATCCCATTTCAAAATAAACAATATAAAAAGAATCTTGCATAAATTATAAAGAATGCTAAAATCCAATTAAGGCCCAATAAGTAGAAATAATTAATCCAACGTTAATTTAAATGCTGAAAATAAAATAGTTAAATTGCAGAAGACTAAGTGACTCGATCATGGCCTCTTCACAACCAATCCTCATCAACCATCCAGTACGCCCTTTCAATTACCTGAAAAAAATATTTAAAGAAAATGTTAAGTATTTTAAACAAATACTTAGTAAGCACCCAACCCATGGTAGACATGCAAACGCATGCAATCATACAATGCTTATGCGAGACCTACCTTATTAGTGTTTTCAGTCTAGGCTAGTAGGCTAATTATTATGACATGTCATTAACAATCCTCTTAGTGACTATGCACCCACTTCCTTGCTAGTGCCACCTCTAGAGTACTAGGCGTGAGTTCTTCTCAAGGGGTCGTACTACTATCTGATGATACATGACGCTCAATTAGTGTAGCCAGGCCTTCCCCCAACACTGACCTTCTAAATCAGGAGAGGCTGTCACTCATCAATTTAGTTCGTGCAACATACAACAGTCCATGCATAGGTCCTAATTAACTTAATAATCATATTGAACACATGTCATGTTGAAGAAATTCCATCACATCGTGACCTCTCTGGTTCTCTTTTCTTATCTCTATAAATTTTCTTCTCAAATTATTTTCCTTTCTTCCTTTCAATTCTAGAAGAATCAAATTATTGATTTAGTTTATTACCTTATTGTACTGCCCTTATGTGATGTATTATATAAGTGTAGAATTCTGGAAATTAAGAAATACATTGAATGAGTTTCATTTTCCTGTACAAACTCTGCAGAATTCTCTTTAATCAAAACGTCAAAATTATATTTCTCTACACGAATTTAAGTCCTTGACATAGAGTTTTGGATCATCGTTGTCATGTTTAGTTCTTATTGTTGTTAACACTATCAATAAAATTTTAATTTCTTTTCTTTTTAATAAATGCAATTCAAGGACAATACGGTGCAAACCAAACCCCTCTAGTAGGAGGTACAATACATGTTTTTTTTTAAAAAAAAATTTAACAAACATGTAGAGAGAGAAATTCGAATTCATGACTGTTTGATTAGAAAAATATGCCTTAACCAAGCTCGATTTAGCATACAATACACATATGTCTTGATCACTAAGCTAAGCTCATGTTGGCTTAACTTTGGTGTTTATTATTGGTGATATTTTTAATTAAATGTTAATCCTTTGTCGAGACTTTTATGGTACATTGAGAATATTGATTGATTCTTAATATGAATAGCTAACCTTTTCATTTTATAGAATTGTTGACGAAAATATCGGTATGTTAGTAAATATTGTTAATTAAATTATATAATTAGATAATTTACAATTAAAATTAGTTTAGACTATATTATTTGAATTAGCTTGGTTTCATATTTAGATTAGGTCATTAGAATTATATGATTTAAGATTAGATAGATTATAAATACATCATTGGGCTTGTATCTAAACACAATTCCATTGAATGAAATTTTAGGTATCTAAGCACATTTTCTCTACATTTCTCTCTCCTAAAATTCACATGGTTTAAGCGCTTCCCTAAATTTAACAAATAGTTTATCACTTAGTTTCATCTAGGGCTATTGTCCATTTTTCTTGTCCCCAAACATGGCGGGAAATCCCCATTTAGGCGGAGGATGGGGGAGGGGGGATGGGAGAGGAATTTCCATCACCTAAATGGAGATGAGATAAGTAATATGGTCCCTATTCCCACTCTGTTCTCCATCCTTGCCCCATTTTTTATTATTATTATTATTATTATTATTCATAAATCACAAAAAAAAAAAGTTCAAATGGTCAATTCATGCAAATAAATTTATTATATATATGTTTAGATTTTAATACGTATGTATATGGATAATTGAACTAATTAAGATGAAATATTATATTATTTTTATGAGGTGATTTAAAACTTTTTCTTTAACTGGAAAATTTACTATAAAGATTTAACCATGTAAATGAGGATTCATAATTAAAAATTAAACATTTAATTAAAAATTTCTTTAAATACTATCTAATTAAAAATCAAACCATGCATAGCTCAACTGGTAAATGGCATATCTCCCTAACCACGAGGTCATGAGTTTGAATCTTCCCACCCACACATGTTGTTGAACTAAAAAAAAATATATATTATTTAATTAATTTTTTGAAAAAATAATAAACGGAGAATAATTCTCCAGTGGAGCCCTATCCCCAAGAATTCTCCACGAAGAATTTCCACGTCGATCATTGCGCAATTTAGTGGAAAGTTTCACGAAGATGGAATTGTGGAAGGCATCCCATCTTCGCCTCCACCTCGTGAATATCCCTAATTTCATCTAATATTTCTAAATATAATTAAAAGATTATCTCACTAACTAAAAAGTCATAAGTTCAAATCTCAATCCCCACATGTTGAACTAAAAAAAAAAATTATAACTCTTAATTTTTAGCTAGTTTATCAAATTGAATCATTCATTTTAAACATAACATTTTGTCGATATAAGCTTGACCAAAAGATTAGAGAAATTTGTATGTCCCCTCACATGCTGTTCAATTAAAAAAAAAAACTATAAAAATGTAATTAATTATTCATCGCGGTACAATCAATAAAATTCAATGCAAGAGCTTGAATTAGGAAGGGTTTTTAATTATGATGAATAGGGGTTAGTGTGTAGAGTTGTGTTAATTGTTGTTAGTTGGGTGGCCCCAAAGTCCCCAAGCAAAGACAATACAAAATGGTACAAAATTTTCCTTTTCATGCAATTAATAAGTAGCCCCATACTTCATTTATTAGTGCTCTCATGCTCATCTCCCATTCATTCAAAGTGCCTTTCTATTCTTCTCTTCTTTTTAATGTAATTTTTTTTTTTTTTTTTTTATGTGGTTCTTCTTAAGTTATGTTTGGTTGTTAGAATTATTGTTTGAAACCATCTCATATTTTAGAATAAAATTGTTGAGTGAAAGCTTTTAAATTATAATTATAACATATATTTGAGTAGACTAGTCGTTTTTGCTCTTTTTGTTTTATATATCTTTATTAGAGATAAGTTTAGAAGCCATTTAGAAGAAAGGAAGTTATTCATTATTTTTCAAAATCTTCCATGTGTATAAAACGTCACTAATTTTAAAGTCATTTAATCACAATTGAAATTTAAACTAGTTTTGAAATAAAAAACTATAATTTTAAAAGAGCTTGTCCAACAAGTCTTAGAGTTCTTTGATGATAATTTTATATATAATTAATCAATTAAGTTTTGCGTAGATGATCAAATTTTATAACTTAAAAAAGTACTCCAAATATATGCATATATCATTAAAATATAGCTTAGTTATCAATTTTTGTTAAAAAAAATAATGGAAAGAAAATGGATATTTTTTTAAAAAGGTAAAAAAGAACGTTCTAAAGAGAACAAAAACAAAGCAAAATAAAATTGTTACAAAAAGATAAACTTATATTTCTATTTTGTCAATCAAAGTGTAGCTTAATAGTTAAAACATGTGTGCTACTATCTGAAAAGTCAATTGGTTTAGAATTTCTTCCTCAATCTAAACTCAACACATACACACATATATGATTTCTCTAAATAGCTGCATTTTGGATCAATTTGATTTGTCGAGAAATGGTAAGAAATGCGTCAAAACCAAACAACACCTTAGAACTCATTCTAATTTAATATGTGGATGCATGAAGTGGGTGAAATAGTGTTTTTGCATTATTTGTTTGTATTTTAAGCAAATCAGATTAATTATTAAAAAAAAGATAAAAGATAAAAACAACATAATATGAGAATATAAAAGTCAAATATAATTTTTATCACATAATATAAACCATTATCATTAAAGTATTAGTAAAAAAATATGCCTCTCCAACCATCTAAATAAAATAAACGCACGTTCTGTTGCTTTTAATTTAAACACTTTTCATACAAAAATATTTACAAGTATAATATTTATATTTCACATTTTTAAAAAATACTTTAAATAGAAAATTTGTTTGAACTACCCTCAAAAAAGATATTATTAATCACAAATATTTTTTTTTTTCTTATTACGTATTTTGAAGAATTTCAATTAATCACTTTTAAGTTATTTTTATATAATCTATGTCTCTTGTATTTTTTTAAATATAACTTTTAATTAAATTAATCCAATTTTTTTAAAGTAAATTTTATTTGTTAATATTTCTTTAAAAAAACATTTTTGATTAACTAAAATTATTCCAGAAAATATATTAAACACACTTGAAATCGTTAATTTTTTCAAAAGCGTGCTCATAAAAATATTAATTTTATTTCAAAAAAATATTTTATTTCCAAAATTATGTCCCAAACGCACCTTGAATCTTGTCCAACGTGAAGAGATATATCAATATATAATTAAAAGACAGTGAAAAATAAATGAGAGAGCAACTATTCCTGAATCCCTGATTCAACTAAAATTTAAAAAATGATATAAATAAGTGAAGATTATTTTAAAGTTGTTTATTTCATTTTCCCTTCTAAATTCAACAAATTGAAATATTATTCACATATAATGTAAAATTTTTCCTGTCCCAATAAATTTTTTTAGCTCCACCCTTTGGAGAGTGTCAATTTGAATTTGCTTTTATTTATTAAAAAAATGGATAGAAATTGAAAAACGATTAGACTTTAGGGAGTAACTATTAAAGAAAATAATTAAGGCGTGTCAGGAAACTTTTCAATTTTTCCTTTTTTAAGTATAATTAAAAAAAATAGCCAATTTTGCAAAAAGAAAAAAAAAAGAAATCTGTCTAAAAGTGTATAAGCAATTAAAAAAAAGAAAGAAAGAAAGCAAAAACCAAAAAGTAAAAGATTATGAAAGGAAGAGGAAGGGGGATTTGGAATGATGGAACGAAGGAGAGTTATACACAAAATGTCGTCATAATTATAATTAAATTTTAAAATTCCTCCTAATTTTATTTGTATTATTACAGCCATAAAGTCCGTACCGGCCCTTCAGGATCCAGCGGCGCAATATTTACAACCGCGCCCCCAAGGGGAGCCGGAGACGGCGGCGATTGGCCGGAGCCGCTGATGCCGGCGATCTTCTGACAAGTGTGGACCAAGCACTGGCGGCATTTGGGGCAAGAGGAGTGAGAACTGAGCCACTTGTCAATACACTTGACGTGGAAGCTATGGTTGCACTTGGGGAGCAACCGGAGCTTGTCGCCGGCGGCGAAGTCGGCAAGGCAAATGATGCACTCGGCGTCCAGCCCTGGGAGGTTCAGCTCCGGGGAAAATTGGACCACCGTGAAGCTCTTGATGGCCTTGCGGTTGACACCGGCGGCGGCGGGGACGGCGGGGCGGCGTTGGTCGGCGGAGTCGGAGACGACGAGTCGAGAGCATTTGAGAGCGCATCTGATGATGGAGTTGAGGCCTAAGGAGAAGATGAGGGCGCAGAGGAGGACGGAGAGGACCATGACGACGTTGGTGTCGAAGCTGGTGTCTCCGCCTCCATAGGATTCCGGTGGGTCGTGGGTGGCGGCGGAGGGGGCGGCGGCGAAGGTGAGCTTGTGGAGGGAGGAGTGGAGGAGGAGGAGTCTTCTGGAGTAATAATAATCGAAGCTGTGTTGTTGATCTCCATGTTGGAGGAGCTGAGTGGAAGTGAAAACAGCAGATGACATTTTTTTTTTTGGGTTTGTAAACTGTAATTGGGAGTTTTAGATGATGATGAAGTGAAGGTGGTGGGTGGAGAAGGAGAGATATATAGCGAGATAGATTAAGGGATTGGATTTGCTTTATGGGTTTTGTTTTGTTCAGTAATTGGTTGGGCTACTCAATCTCTCATCCACTTGGAATCCCACGAGCAATTCAACTTTTTTCCCCCTTACTTTTTTAATGTGTATGTTAATATTGATTTGTGGTTTTATTTTGTAGTACACCTTAAAAAATAATGGAGAAATTATTTGAGATGATTGGAATAATAATGTGGTTGCAATTCTACAATGTTTTAGATGTATGAAAAATAATTAAAAAATCCTTTTTCAAATTTGTGTCAATGGTTATTATAATATATACATATATATAGTCCAAAAATCTTAACCCTTCTGGAACTATTTTGAAAATTATCTACTTAATTAATATTATTTTAAGAAAAATCAATTTTGACCTTTAAATTTGTTAAATTGTATATCAGTTTGATCCTAAACTTTCAATTTCAATCAATTGAATCTCAAAATTAGATAAGTGTGACAATCTTAACCTTAAACTTAAACAAGTATTGTAATTTTTACTCTTTCAAAAAGTATTCTCTCGTATGTGTTTAATTAATTATAAAACATATATAGGGGACAAAATTGATAGAGTTATAAAGAAAAACGACATTAAAGATAAATTTTTTGTTGAAATTTGTGACATTTGGTAAAGTTATTTAATGATTAATTTGTACATTAATCAATTTAATTTTGTTTAATGTTTTATTTTATCGAGATGAGTGCATTTAGAAAAAATTTCACACTACTTTTTGTTAAAATTAATAAGGGAATGAACGAAAATTTAATAGAATGTTAAAATTGCAACACTTATATAAATTTAGGGTCCAATTTTAATGAAATTAAAAATTTAGGATTAAAATTGATTTTTTCTATTATTTAATAATAATATTACAATATCTATAAAAAAAATATTTACACTTCTCTAACTTATTTTGAAAATGTACTTTATTAATTATATTCTAAGTTTTATTTTAAGGTATTTGTAATGGATAGCAACAGTTTTTGCGAGATTTGTAAATATAGCAATCAGTTTTAAGATTTGCAAATATAGAAAAATTTTTAAGAATTGGATTTTTGTTTTCTCGTTATTCCAATTTTGTCCTCCTTTTATTTCAATGATATAAGTATATCGTCAGTGATATACCTTATATGAAGTATCAATAATATATGAAGTATATCAATGGTATACTAAATCGAAAATATACTTAATATGACGAATATCAATGATAAACTAAATCATGTAAGATTTTTACTCATTTTACTCCTTTATTTTCTCAAGCTAAGTCAACATTTTCTTATTATTATTTTCTTTGTTTTTATTCAAAAATTTATTTTTCATTCATCACTTTCTTTTTTTTTTTTATTTAGTTGCTTGTTTATTTTTCTATTGATTTTTTAACAAAATTTTAGAAGTAGCTTCAAAAAAAAAAAAACATTAACCGTAGGCAAAATAGATATTACTAAAAACTAAATGGAAAAAATATTGATTAAAGGCC
>JAOANK020293993.1:0-15020 GCA_026257165.2 Telfairia occidentalis
TCACTACCTAAGTAAAGACGAATAGTACTAAGAAGTCTAGACACCTCTAATAACTCCATTGAACAACATCATCAATGTAACAAACCATCTGGCAAGACACTACAAGAAAATATACTTCTAGCGACGATAGTTTTACTGATGCCAAAAAAAAAAACTATTTGGCAAAGTAGTCTTCCCGAAGCTAAGTAAAAACTTTGGAAAAACCGCACCTTTTTACAATGTTTTATAAAACATTGGCCAAAGTAGCCTATTTGCCGACGTTTTTCCAAAAAGCATAAAAAAAATATTCTATTTTTCCTGACGCTTTAGTAAAACATCAAGATGTTGAATAAGTAAAACTGTGCGTTTACTTTTTTCGACGTTTTTTTAGGGCTTTGCCGACGTTTTAAGAAACGTTGGCAAAAGTGAACCCTAAAAATTGATTTCTTCCCCCTTTCTTCTTCATTTCTTCTTTCCTTCGAATTCATTTTCTTCCTTCTCTATCTCATAATGCTCTCTTCTCATTGTTGCCTCTTCGTTGTCGTCTCCATCGTCCTCATCGTCGCCGCCTCTCCATCACTGCCTACCGCCAATCACCTTTCCATCACCATGAGTTTTAGGTTTTTTTTTTTTGTGAATTTGTTTGAAATAATGGATGGAACGGATGTTGTTGGGGTGTTGATTTAGGAGATTATCTTGACTAGGAATGGATGGAGGGGTGAAGGGAATTTGAATGGAGAGCTTAGGAAATTAGGTTGAATTTTTAATTTTTTCTGAAATTACTTATATCTGTGTGTTTTTTTCTTTGTCTTTAGTTGTTTGGGCTCATTGCAATTTAGAGGGTTGAATTTTCTTTTGTTTGTTATTCTTCTTATTGTTGGGTCGTTAAATTTGTTTGAATAATGATGAGGGTTTTGAGAATTGAAGGGTGGTGTGCTTTTAAATGTGCTTTAGAAGAAGGTTATGTGCTTTAAATGTTATTTAAGCACTTTCTAGGTTATATTGAAAGTGAAAACAAACATGCTAGGGGTTGATTTATATGCTTTAAAAGTTGTGTAGAAACTTTGTAGGTTTTTTTTTAGATTGAAAAATGAGACTTAGGCACTTTCTAGATTGTTTTGAGAGTGAAAATGGAACTTAGACCTTTTTTCGACCACTAAGGAACCTTTTACTTACTTTGACATGCTAAGGGCAGATTATATATTTTGAAAGTTACTTAGACACTTTCTAGGTGCTTTTGAAAGTTAAATTGACACTTTCGCACATGTAAAGTCGCCAAGGCACCTTTTCGTTACTTCAACATACTAGGGGGAAAAAGGTCATGTGCTTTAAATGGAACTTAGGTACTTTTTTTCTAGTTTGTCTTGAGAGTAAAAATGATATGTAGACATGCTGTTGTAAGCCATACTAAGATACTTTTTGGTTATGTTGACATGCTAAGAGGCGAGTCATGAGCTTTAAATGCTACTTAGGTATTTTCTAAGGTCTTTTTTAGAGTAAAAATGGAACTTAGACATCCTTTAAGCCACTAAAGGTTTCTTTAACTTCCTAAGAACGAGATATGTGGTTTAGACGTTACATAGATATGCTTGTTCTTAATGAAATTTTGGTTGATCGATATATATAACTGAAGTTTATAATGTGAAATATTTGTATTAACTTAATGATTGTGACTTTGCAAAAAAAAAAAATTGAATAAGAGAAATTGGAGAAGGTTTCACACAAGGTATATGCTCATAGATAATTTAGTTCTTTAGAGTTTGAACCAGAGTTGTTAACTTAATGATTGTGACTTCATAGGCTTGTAGGTGATTTGTAGGTTTTTGTTCTCAATTTGAATTGTTGAGAAGGTTTTGTATAGACTACTATAGGATTGTCGTGTTTTCTAGTAGTTCATCATAAACTACTATAGTGATTTGCATATTCTCTTCTAAATGTAACTTTTCTTTACTCACAAATGGTAATATGTCCTTGTTTCCAAGTCATTTTCATTATTTTGCTATTCTAGACTATCTCTTAAGCACATTGAAAAATACAATCTGTAAGTACAATATTTGTATGTTAATTTAATATGTTGTTTACTTGACTTCTATCTAAATTGAATTATCAATAATATGTTGTTAGTTATATTTCATCTTTTGTATCCCAATTTATATGTTGTCATGGTATAATTCTTTCTGCTTCTAGTTGGAATGATTTGCAGGACTTGCATGCATTTCCACCCCTTTATTTTTACAATGGAGGCGCTGAGGAGTTTTTTGCTACTATAAAGAACCATGTTTTCCTTGTGAGGTTTGTTTTTGTTATTTGTATCATTTCTTTCTTTCTTTCCTTTTGTCCTCTTAAAAAATTTTTCAAAACTGTGGCACTTATGAAGCTAAATCTAAGAGTTCATACAATACATAACATATGGGTTTGGGTTCATAAAAAGTCCTTAAGCTAAATCTAAGAGTTCATAAAATTCTTCAAAACTTTGGCCTATAAAAGGAAAGTTGTAGTCAAAACCTAAGAAAGTAGCTTAAGATACAATACAAAACCCTAAGGACTTTTTAAATTCTCTAATTTAGTTAGGAAAATAAAAAAAAAAATTAATTTCCATAATTAATTGTTCATATCTCATCGAATGAGTTTGGGTTCATGGACTTTTCCATATACCCTAACACTGAGTCATACCCCATTGGATTTCCAAAACCCAATGGACTTCTTTCTTATGTAATTGGGCATAAAGTTTGTCCAACTTTCCAATTGAACTTTCAAAGTCCAATTAGCTCAATTTCTAATAAATTAATAACAAATCTAATTTATTATTAATAGCCAAGTTAGTTAGTCTCAATTTGCAATTAATAATAAATCTAATTTATTATTAATATCCAAATTAAATTATCCAATTTGTAATTAATTAATAATAAACCTAATTTATTATTTATATCAAAATTAAATAATTGTAATTCAAAATTAAATAATCTTTATTATTTAATTTTCTCCCAATTAATTGTTCATTGTAGAGGTATCGAGTTAGCAAGGGGACCTTATGAACCTACAGGTTTGAGCTCAATGCTTAAGATCTGTTAATCAAACTTTTCAACTAAGAAATCCCACCATTAACGCAAGGTAACTCCACTATAAACCTGAGCTTGCACTCGCGCACTATAGATGAGTTATGTGCATGAATATGACCATAACAGTTCATTTGATTCTTTACAAAGTGACTCGAGGTTCTAGTTGGGTGAAATTAACATTTGATCGCTGGCCCCACCTCTTTCTTCTTAAGTACCACCGGTTCTCTAATGGATAGTCTTCCATGAGTCTCATCATGGAAAAATCCTTCTTGGGGTATCAAGAAAGCGGGTACCATGTTATCTTAGTCCGAACTAGCACATTAAGGGAATCCTTATATACACACTCAAAATGGAGAAGTGTACACTTTGCACTTTCCACTACTGAGTGGCTGTGAATTCCATCTTGTGTAGAAATGTTCCCAGCTCCCCAATTGAATGCATTTCCAAGACACTAAGTTTATTGAGTGAATATATAAGTCACTCTCACCACGTTGCTCAAAGAACACACCTGCATAGGTGAGAGTTCATAACACACTTAGGATTCAGATCAAATAACCTATGATCATCCTAGTGATGCATTTGCATTTTCTTTCAACAGCTTACAAGAAATGTGCAGAACATATCGCGGTCCAGTCTTATGCAATCTCATTGCATATGATACCTTTGCTCACATGTCACCACATGTACAATCAGGATAAGACCATTTGTAACAATTACAAAGTGGATCGTGTCAACAGTGTACCAAAATAAAGTTCCCAACTCTATCTATATACTGTAGACCTTTTAAGCCACTACTCTTAAACTTGATCCTCTCGTATGTCTGATACATACCAAGTTTAAGAACACATCCGGTGCCTAAGAAGTGATTAGACATTGAATGTTGCACAATTTGACAAGGTGCACAAATAATATTTAGGTCATTTCATTTACATCATTATAGTTTACATGACATCATGAGCTTATGACATAAATCCCAACAGTGGCATGGAGAGAGTTGGCAGCATCACAGACCACCTGTGGACTATAACGTTGAAGGATCTACCCCCTAGGAGCTAGGGATCAAACCTAATAGAGATCGCTAGCCATTTCCAATTGAAAATCAAATGAATGGCCGAAACTCATCTGAAAGGCGTAAAGTACCTAGCCAAGACCTCGAGAATCGGGGAGACGGGTTGACCGCTCAAAGGCTTCTCCTCATAAGAATATAGGCATCCACCCAAACTAACCACAAGGTCGCCCGAACTAGAAGAAGCTAGAGAAGCTTCATCATAGCCATAATTTTAGGAAGGAAGATGTTGAATCCTTAGCACACCCTCCTTAATAATGTATATTAATTTTGTAAATTGGAAAACTTCATCACAACAGCGGTTAGAACACTTTTTTTGCCTACCTAATTTTGTTTGATATTTTCATGGTTGGATTTAGATATTTTTATGACATGATTTTAAGTTGTCCATTGGTCAAGTTTTGTATAGTTTAGTAGTTGGTTAGTGGGCAATTTCTAATTTAATTTTGAAAAGATATTAAATTTATCACTTCAAGTTTATAGTTTCCTTTAATAGAATTGAGAAATTGTGATTAAAATTGAGCGATTGAGTTGTGTGGTAAACATGAATTTTTCTCCTAAATAATCAATCAATTACCTTGATTCTCAATGTTGTATAGTACTTTCATTATTTTTGAATTGATTCTCAATGTTGTATAGTACTTTCATTATTTTTTTTATCACTACGAGAAATTTAATTTTTCCTAATGTATTATCTACATCGGTAGAAAGTATCTCTACCAATGTATTCAGCAAACGTTGGTGAATCTATCCTCATTATCGATGTTTTGAGCCGATGTCAAGATAAATGAATATTGAGTGATGTTTAGTTAAAACAATGGGAGAATGAATATTTTCCCTGATGATTTTGAAAGAACATCGAACAAAACAATAGATCTACTGACGTATTTGAAACAACTTTAGGAATAAAGATACATAACTATTGAATTTTTAAAATAATTACCGACATTCATTATTAACGTCGTTAGATGTTGAATCTATGCCTACAATCCTGAACACAACATCGGGAGAAACCAACATGACTTTTATATTATTTAGAATATTACCGACGTTCTAATATAACATCGAGTAATGTTTAGTAGAAGTCAACAAAAGGTCTTCTACTTACTTCGATGTTTTAGTACAAACGTCAGTAGATTGTTCCTTCAACCGACGTTTTAGTACAAACGTTGCTGGGATGCTACTAAAGTCGACGTTGTAATAAAACTTAAGGGAAAAGTTAAACCAACCCAAAGGTCATGTGAGTGTACTTATTCTGACGTTTGACTTATTAAGTCAGGAGAGGTTTCTCTTTGCCAACGTTTTGTATTTTGCGTCGGTAGATATCGAGTAAATATAATTGTGTGTTTTATTTTAACCAATGGTCGGTGTATATCTGTTAATGTTTGATATTACGTCAGTGATTAAAACCCTACAAAATAATTTCTTCATCCTTCTCTATTTCATTCTCAATCTTCTCCCTCTCCTCTTCTCTCCCGGGCCCCCCTCTGCTCTCTACCGCCATCCGTAGCCACTTCAGTCCGTTGCCATCTCATTTCATCTTCTGCCCTCTCCTGCGAGCTCTCCCTTGTCATCACCGCCCGAATAGATCTGTGAGGTTTTTTTTTTTTTGTCTCCATTTTTCAGTGTTTTTTTTTCCTTTTAGTTTTTTTACATAGATGGTAAATAATGGGAAATTACTAATTTTGGCGATCATAATTCAGAGGCTTGTTGGAGCATCATTACTTATTCTAGCTAATAAGAAGGATATAAAAGGAACATCATTGCTTCCAATTCAATTATTTCTTTGATTGAATCTTTTGAGTTTTTTATGATTCAGTTTCTTTGTCAAAGACCTTAGTTGTAATCGTCAGGCCCAATATAGTTCTTTCCATACTCATATATAAATTACCTCTTCACGTGATAATATTTTAGAAACAATTATGTGCATAAATGGTTGCATACAAATGCCTATATATGATCCCGGCCATAAAATGTGTAGCATGTGCCATGATATTGGGGTTTGTGAGATTCTTGTGGGTTATGAAATTTATAGTTTGAGAAAATTGATTCACATATCAAATATATAGAGAGAGAAGTGAATTTTATAGTGCTATATTATACAAACCAATTTTTAAATCAAACAAGTGCTTAATTAGTTATCCTATTTCGATCTCCTGAAATTTAGTTGATGAGTTTGCTCATTTCTTACACAATTTGTTCATTCAAATTGGATTTTAGCTCAACATTTCGTTTGTTTCTTGAATTAACTATCTATAGATGTATATATCAAAATGGAAATGAATCTAATTAAACAAAATGGATGTAGTAATTGCTTGTTGTGACTAAATTGTTGTGTTTTGGTTGGGTTTTATATTACTCTCTTAAAAAAAAGGTATAAATTTGTTAATAAAAAGTGAAATGAACTAGAATACATTTGATTTCCTAAGTTGAAAATACCTCATATATTTATTTAACATGTTAAACATATTCATCAATAAAATCAATAACATACCGGCATTGTATCATGGACACATAGGTGACTTTTGTGTAACTCAAAATGAATTACTATTAAATATATATATATATATATATATATATATATTAGTGTAACACACTTATCACCCTAAAACGTATCCATATATATGTTACATGTGGACTATCACCCTAATACATATCCATATATATACATATATAATTAAGACAAAAATTAATCTAATATGCTTAATACAAACTCTAATTAAGACAAGAAAGTTTTTATGTAATATTCTAATAATATTACATAAATTTTAGTATATTAAGACTTTTAATTTAGAATAGTAGTTTGGATTGTATGGCTATCCTGCAATTATGGTAGCCATATAAATTTTTTTTACCAAAATAATATACACAAAGTGGGGTATGACTCAAGTAAGTGGCCTCTCACTTAGTTGGGCTTTAACCTAGCTAAAGTAATTTGTAATTTCTCTTTGTATGGAGCCTAAAATATAGTAAAATAAAAGTTTAAAGTCTAAAGTCTATAAGACATTCCTTAAAATATTTGAGATGAGAGTTGGGCTAGCTAAATCATGTTAGCCTATAAGACATTTCTTGATTAAATCTCATTCTCTCTCTATAGTCTAAATCTCTCTTTAGTGTTCAACTCGCCCCTCTATGAATTCTTTATCTCTATAAAACTTTTTATCTTGGCTTAGGCTTCTTTGAGGCTATACTTCATTCCTGCCATAAACATCTCTAAGACCAAATAAGAGAAAAAGTCTTTGGTTCATTATAAAATCTCTCTCTCTCTCTTATCTCTATCTATCTAAAATTCATCTTTTTATGTCTCTCAATATTGAACATGAATAATGATTTTCATAAAATCGTTGGGCAAAATTGGTCTTTCTAATCTATCTCTCTCATCGTTTTCATACAAGATTGAAAATATGTTCATTCATATCAAATCACAAAGTACATTACTCTAGAATGAACAAGGATTGAATTAAACTTAGGGATAGATTCTCAAGAGAGGATATTGAAGGAGTTGCTCAACTTTTAGAAGTAACAAAAAACCATGTTAATGACATTGGAAAAATAAGATGCCCATACAAAAATTGTCAGAATTCGATGTGGCAATTATTGAACAGAGTGGAACAACATTTGTTCACGAATAGAATATCTTCATCGTATAGTTAATGGGCGTATCATGGAGACCCAACAAACTTAGCTCGATTTCAAAAAGACCTAACTCCTGAAAGAGATCAGTGTAATGTTGTCATTGAAGAAGATGATCTGTTTGATTTCTTAGATGATTTGTGAGGTCAAGTGATAGAAGATAATGTATATGAAGAAGACTTTGGGATGAGATGCCAACAAACATCTATGAAAGGGATAATTCAAACATCTTTGAGGACTTAATGTCTGAGGCTCGCAATCAATGTATCCTAGTTGTACAGAGTTCTCTTCCTCGACCTTTTTTATGAAGTTGATGCATATCAAAGTGCTAAATAATTGGAGTAACAAGTTATTCGATATGTTGCTACTGTTGTTAAAAGAAGCATTTCCAAGTGGTACATCTATATCTGGTTCATTCTATGAAACTAAGAGGAAGATGTGTGAGTGAGGGTTAGGATATGAGTCCATTGACATTTGCAAACACGATTATATGTTATTTTGGACGAAATTTGTTGATTGCCAAAGTTGTCCAGTTTGTGGGGAATCTCAATATAAAATTAGTGATAGAAAGGACAAGAAGATTGCACACAAAATATTACGTCATTTTTCATTAATTCTGAGGTTGAAGAGATTGTTTTTGTTAAAGCATATTGCTTCTGAGATAACATGGCATAAGGAGAAAGTAGTTGAAACAGAGGGTTACGACATCCAGCTGATGTTGTAGTATGGAAGCATTTCAACCGTGAGTTTTCTCAGTTTATTTTAGACCCACAAAATGTTCTGTTAGCATTAGCTTCAGATAAATTTAATCTATTTGGAAATATGTGTACTTTCTATAGCATGTGACCCAAGGTGCTTATTTCGTACAATTTGCCAACTTAAAAGTACATGAAAGAAACCAATTTTTTTTATGTCTTTGCTTATACCCAGACCAAGGTCTCCTAGAAATGAAATCGATGTGTACTTGCAGCCATTGATTGAAGAGCTGAAAGAATTATCAAATAATGGGTGTGAACATATGATGTGCGAGTGATGAGTATTTTCAATTGCAAGCAAGTTTGTTGTAGACTATTAATGACTTTGTTGCTTACGGAGACTTGTCTGGATGAAGTGCAAAAGGCTATCAAGCATATCCCACTTGTAAAGAAGACACATCATATTTCGAATAAGAGGAAAAACAAAATTCATGAGGCATCGACGTTATCTTCCAGAGAATCACAATTGCCGGAGAAGTAAACAACATCACACGATGGTTGAACGTAGACACTGGAGATGAGATTCTTGAATAGGTTGATACAGTGGACTTTTCCTTATTCAATAAACATCCATCCATATAACAGACAAAAAGAAAGAGGAGTCTTAACTAGACGAAGAAGAGTATATTCTCCAAGCTCCCCTATTGATTAAAATTAATGCTAAGACACAAGTTAGATGTCATGCATATTGAGAAAAATATGTGTGATAACTTAGTAGGCACTTTGTTAAATATCGAGGGCGAGACAAAAGACACGCAAAATGCCCATTTAGATTTAGAAGATTTGAAGATACGAAAAGACTTACACTTGTAGAGACAAGGGACAAGAATGGTGTAACCACAAGAATCGTATCTATGAGGCAAAATCATTCATTTCAAATTTATGGTAAATAAACAGGTTTACTCATTATGCGACAGAGGAGATGCATCTGATGATCTTTACTCGATTGCATTGGGGGCCTAACAATCAAGTGCGCTCTTATAGTAGATGCATAGCTAAAGGATTACGATTTCATACGATAGAGCGTGACAATCGTCTGACTACATAAAACAGTGAGGTCACGATACCTAGAGAAGAAAGTGAAGGAGACGACATGAATTTCTATGGATATTGGACGAGGTATTGGACTTAGAATGTGTGATAGTTTTAAAATGCAAATGGTTCGACACAGATATTAAGAAAAATAGATCACACGAAGATTTAGAATTTAGGTCAAGTAACATATCTCATTATTGGCACGTTGATGACCCTTTCATTCTTTCTAGTCAAGCTCAACAAGTTTTTTACCTTGACGACCATAAACTTTGTGAAAATTAGAAAGTTGTCCAAATAATATAAAATAAATGTTTATGGGACGTTCCAGAAATTGGAGAGGTAGAAAATGACTTGATAGAGCTAGACGAAGTAGCAAGACGGATCTTAGTCGACGACGTCGTATAGGATAACACATTATATAGAGATGATGTTAATCCTACTTTTGTAGAATGACCAGTTAGCCAACAAACAAAGAGAAGCACGCCACACATCACAAATCATGAGTATATAAACAATGAACCTGAGGATGTTGAAATATCCATTGAAAGTAGCTCGAGTATTCCCCAACATTTAATTTTAGATGACACGAATACTGAATAAGCATTTAAACTTCTTATTTTATAAGTATGTGAAATTCATTAACTATAAATTAAAGTTACTCACTTTTCGGTCTTTCGTGTATATAGATAGCAAGACATATTCAGAATGAGGCAACGTTTGTTTTTTCTAAGGATCATACTCCAGAGATAGTATCTTCGATTAGAGAGAGTTCGACACCTACAGGTTAGTTTATTTTCCCTTATGCCTGACTATATTTTTCGTTCTTACATGTTAATTTTTTTCTTCTATGTTTTTTAGTTCTCAGAAAGACAAGAGGGCACACCAGAAACAAGGAGCTTGATAAACTTGTCAAAAGATGCGGGGAGAATTAAAATTGAAATCAAGGACGAGCACCTGAAGTTTGTATACCCTAACAACACAAAATTTAGCAATGCGATAAGGACTTATATACGAGAGAGCGTTTTAGTACGATGCTTGAAATGGAAGGAGGTGACAAGGTGAAGGAGTAATAGACATGAATATGCAGCGGAAAGAATCAAATCGCACTCAAATTAGCTCAATTTAAAGGATAAAATCATGCTTTTAACATAGGAACACAGAGAAATAGAAACCATACCTTTGAAGCTCAAATTCTCTCTTGTTTCTCCATAGATTTGGTCACGAACACCTCCCAGACCACCACTAGAGTCTTCTCTCTGGCCTTAGAACAGATTGTGGAATCCTCTCTTGTGGTGAATTGAAGGAGAAATGGAAGAAGGCTGCTATGGCCCAACTTTTGAACATAAAACCTTTGGGAGCAAAATTGATGTTCTTCATAAAACTCTTCATGCACGAATTTTGCCTCTATTTAAAGAGGAGATCATTCACAACTACTCCATCGCAAATTGATACTCAACTAGGTGATGAATTAAGAGAGGGAGAGGTGGCAAAAAGATGGGAAGAAAATAGAGAAAATGGAAAACATTTTTTTCCATTATCTTTCTTTTTTTCCTTTTTTTTTCTTTTTTTTTTTATTTTTAATTTCACAAATTATTAAAAAAAAACTATAAATTTAAATTAAAACAATTTTAATCTAAATTAAATTATTTTAATATCCAATATTAAAATTATATTATTTTATTATTTTACCACTAATCCCGATTTTTCGAAAAAACTATTTTTCTGAATATGGATCCCTATTCATATATATAACACTTAAATCTCATTTAAATGTTATTTTCAATTCCCCTGATCATTTAATTTGCAATCAAATGTTGAGTAGTTATATATATCGTATATATTTAACATACATTCCTTAAGCCGAATTTGAACACTTCAAATTCATTCACCACGCTATCCTAAGGTTTTATCCGATGTGAGCTAGCCGAGGGACCTAATGAATCTATAGATCATGAGCTCCAACGATCTGAGATTAGCCGGTTAAACTCTTTAACCTAGCTAACCAACATTTGTTAACTAACGGGTCACTCCACTAAAGCCCGTAGCTGCACTCTCCTCACTATAGATATATTTCTGTCCATTTGATATAAACATGATTAGTGAGTCGACCCTTCACAGGTTGTTCATAATCTCAGTTGGGTCAAATTATCGTTTTACCTCTAGATTACCTCTTGCTCCTTAAGTACCACTGACTCTCAAATGAACAACTTGGTTGTGCTCCAACCACCAAACCGATTCCCTCTCAAGCCAATGAGAGGGTGGAGCCCCTTATTCAAGACCCAAAATTAGCAATTAAGGGAACAACCTCTCTAGTATCCCTAAAGTCGGGTAGGAGTGAATTCCATCTTGTAGGACTATGTCCCCAACTATCTACCTGGTCTTACCCTTGAAATGGGAGGCATATTGAGCAAGCGATGATGAGCTTCTCTCACCCATGCAGATCTAAGGATAATCCCGAATAAAAAGAAGTTCATAGTTAGCTCAGGATTAAGATCGAGTTACCTAGGTCATCAATTTGAAACTAGTTAACGTTTTCAGTAAACAGCGTTATAAAGAAACATTGACTACTTTACGATCCAGTCCTATGAAAACTCATTGCATAGGACGCCCCCACTTGCATGTCTCCACATGAACGATTTAGCATCACATTGTTTGTATCATATACAAAGTGGGCTGCGTCCAATAGTGTCCCGAAGAGAGGGTACCCAGCCTAATCTTTATACTATAGACCATTTTGACTATTTACTCAAATTTGATCTACTTTTATGTCTGTACATAAAGTTCAAGTACTCATATGATAGCCATGGGTTCTTAGTTTATTGGATTTATAGAGTTATATTTAACCATTGACTTTATGCAGTAACAACTTTACTGAATAACTTCAATAACCACTTTATTGATTATAGAATATGTTTACAACTTTTACATGCCATGAGTTTTAGGACATAAAAACCCAACAAACTCCCACTTGGACTGAAACTCCAGTGACGTATAATGTTGCTGAGTTAAGAGAGAAAAAATAATAAATTCAATAAACTTGGGCATCTCATACCCAAGATTTTCTCCCACTTCCCTAGATTATAAAACTTTGAGTCCCAGACTTTGAAGGTGACCCTCAAACACTTTACCTGAGAGGGCCTTCATAAACGGGTCAGTAATGTTGTCCTCTGACATAATCTGTCGAACAATAACGTTGCCTCGTTGTACAATCTCCTGGATGAGATGGTACTTTCGTTCAATATGCTTCCCATGTTTATGGCTTCTAGATTCTTTAGAATTGGCAACTGCACCACTGTTGTCGCAAAACAGAGTGACGGACAGATGCATATTTGGAACCACTTCCAAATCAGTGAAGAACTTCCTAAGCCATACTGCTTCCTTTGCTTCTTCACAAGCAGCAACATACTCGGCTTCCATGGTGGAGTTTGCAATACAACCTTGCTTAATACTCCTCCAAACTATGGCTTCTCCATTTAGAGTGAACATAGATCTGGAAGTAGATTTTCTAGAGTCTATATTGATCTGAAAATCTGAGTCAGTGTATCCCATAAGAATCATATCTTTACTTCCATACACAAGTGCATAGTCCCTCGTTCTCCTAAGATACTTAAGGATATTCTTAACGGTAATCCAATGATCATATCCAGGTTGGCCTGGTATCTACTGACAATTTCTACTACATAACATATATCGAGTCCTGTACACAACATTGAATACATCAAACTACCAACTGCTGATGCATAGGGAATACGTCTCACATCCTCAACTTCTTGAGGTGTCTTAGGACACTGTTCCTTAGACAAATGAATCCCATGCCTGAAGGGTAGCAACTCCCGTTTGAAATTCTGCATATTATATATAGACAACATCTTGTCAATATATGATGCTTTAGACATGGCTAACGTTTTGTTCTTACGATTCCGAACTACTTGGATTCCAAGAACAAACTGAGCCTCTCCCAAATCTTTCATTTGGAAGTGGGTCGATAGCCGTTGCTTTATGTCAGTAAGAAATCCTTTCTCATTCTCGATGAGAAGAATATCGTCTACATACAACACCAAGAAAGCTACAGCAGAGTTAATGACCCTCTTGTAGACACAAGGTTCATCAACATTCTGCTCAAAGCCATAAGATATGATCGCAACATCAAATCTCATATTCCAGGACCGAGAGGCTTGTTTCAACCCATAAATGGATTTCTTAAGCGTGCGAACTTTTTTCTCTTTACCCTATTCAATAAACTCCTCTGGTTGAGTCACATATATACTCTCTTCAAGAGAGCCATTTAGAAAGGAAGTCTTGATATCCATTTGCCATATTTCATAGTCATAATATGTGGCTATGGACAAGAGTATTCTAATCGACTTTATCATGGCAATAGGGGAGAAGGCTTCTTCATAGTCCACCTCCTCGACTTGGGTATAACCCTTTGCCACCAGCCGAGCCTTAAAGGTATGTACCTTACTGACATGATCATGTTTCCTCTTATAGATCCACTTACAACCAATAGGTCTTACCTCACTTGGTTGATCTATGATAGCACACGAAACTGTGCTATCCTTAGGCTTAGTTTTAGCTAGATTTGTTCAATCATTTCGGTGCTTTCACGTGTTTTTATGTTAATTTGTAGGTACCGAGCTTAATTAGAAGACAAGATGAATTCAGGGTTGTTCGTGTCGATAAAACGAGCTTAAGAAGTCTAATTTTGGCTAAGGAAAGAAGAAAAGAGGCCAAAAATACAAGGGAATTGAGGAGGCAGCGTCAAGACGCCAGACTCCAGGCGTTGAGAAGCTGAAAATTTTGGATTTCTGGAGATTTGGATCAGCAGCGTCGAGACGCTGTTCAATGGCGTCTCGACGCCGTAGCACATAAAGCCCAACGCCGCATGCAAGCGGCGCGCCTCGCCCATCCTGCTGCAGCCCTGCGCACGGCCCTCAACACCGCTCAACGCAGCGCAGTACGCCTGCTCGACGCCCCCATGCTCGTGGACATGCACGCACGCCTCTAGCCAACTGCACGCAACACCCCAGCGTTGCGACACCCTTCAACGCTGCGCGCCCACACTTGAGCAACAATGCGCGCAGGCCTATCCTGTTACAGCCCACATCGGCGTTGAGACGCTGTCCTTCAGCGTTGAGACGCTGTCATCATTTGTCGCCCTAAATTTAAATGTGTCGCACGCCTTTGACCGTACATGAAGCAGCGTTGAAACGTTGACTTATGGCATCTCAACGCTGCGGGCAGAATGCTCTTTTTAAGTTCATTTTATCATCCAAAATTGGGGAGGCCATTTGGAGAGCCGAGAGCACGACTTGGAGCACGGTGTTTCAGAAGGAGAGGAAGCTCCCCATGGAGTCCGCGGAGCAATCCGAGGCTTGAGATTGCGGGTCTTACGTTGGGAATGAGTTTGGCACTCGTCTTTGGGAGTTTTCTTCCCATTTTCCTATACTTGTTTCGTTTTGTGTTTTTCTTTGGGATTTCTATTTTTAGTTG
>JAOANK020294212.1:0-15020 GCA_026257165.2 Telfairia occidentalis
CCATTTACTCCAAGGAAGAAATACTCCACAAGTTTGGTGACCAACCAAGCTTGAATGCTTCTTTACAAGCACCTCTACGTAACGCACAAGAGAATGCTTAAGGGGGGTTCAATTGCGTATGTAAATTGATAAGTCTTTTATCAAAAAGAACTTCAAAATTTCATTCATCCAAAACTTTCTCAAACGTACAAGGCCTTGGCATTTTATAGAAGTCAAAGTTTAACAAAAAAAAGAAACGAAAATGTGGAGGGAATTCTATTCCTAAATCATTCGAAAAATAAAATCCTAGAGAATAATATCCTTAACATTTAGAAATAATATTCACCTAATTTATTAACGTAGAAAAACAATAATATTTTCCTTAAAATATTTATGCAATTCGAAAAAAAAAAAAAAAATTAGGGAAAATAAAAGTTTTTTCTAAATTGAAAATAATATGGCTTATTTAATTTCATAATGATATCCAAGCCACATTATTCCTAGAATTATAAATAAGAATAAAATAGGGAAGACTTTCCATAATTGCGAGAAGGGTGCATGGGTGACAACATTGGCAGCAGGCACATGTGCAAAAGGGCCAAGGGGGCTTGCGTGCGCGCGGACTAGGCAGGCTTGCTTGTAGGCTTGGGCGGTTGGCGCTGCTGGCAGGCGCATGTTGTCGTGGGTGGTTGGCATAGACATGCAATGTGTGGGCGAGCAGCCTGGGCAAGCAGATGGTAGGCACACACGGGCATGAGCGATGGCACTGGGGTGCAGTGCGCGCATAAGCAGCATGGGCATGCTTGCGAGGTTGGCAGGGGTGCTTAGGCAGGCAGTTTGGAGGTTCTCAAATGTAGAGAAGCAGACCATTATGAGGTTCGCTAAGCATGTGTGTGCGGGCTTGGGTGGCAGCATCAGTAAGGGCACTGGCCAAGGGGGCGCACTAGGCGTGGCACATATGGGTGTGTGCGGTAGCGTGCATGCTTGCGTGAGATGTGTAGGTGCCAGTACTTGGCGTGCGGCATCACGACGCTAGTCCATGGCATCAAGGCATTGTCCCGTGGCGTCGAAGCGCTGACTTCCAACTCCAATTTGAAAATTTTCATGAACAATTTTTTTTCTTCTTTTCCCTTGTAATGTGCCTTCAAAACATCTTTCTTCACTCATGATGACTTGTTGAGAGTCAAGGACTGGCTTATTAGTATCACTTCACCATGGCCATGGAGACTCTCTTACTGTGCGAACTTGAACGAGAAGGGAGAGGTGAGTTCGAGTATGCAACGGAGGAGAGAGACAACCTTGTCGTTCTACTTCTCTGGCCTTCTATATGGGTCTGCAGCTGTGACAAAAGTGATGCAATGGAGGAAAAGCTGAAGGGCGCGAGTCATTGCCGTGAGGTGAGGTGAGGGGTTGAGAGCGTGAGGGAGGGTAGACGTGAACGAAGAAGAAGATACAAGAGAGGGAGATGAAGAGGGTAAAAGTGTAGCATGCGTGAGAAGACAGACCAGAAGTTGTTATTTTATATTTATTTAAAAAAATAGACCAAGGTATTATTTTATTTTTTTAATATTGTAATTCGATCGATCAGTTTTAACCCAAACTGATGGCACCGATTGACCGACTTTCAAATTTTTATTTGGAAAAATCTAGACCGACCGACTATGCATGCAAACCGACCGCTTGACCTTGATTCGGTCAGTTTCGATCGTTCAGATCAACTTTTTGGTCTATTTTGTTCTTCCCTACCTGTCTTTGTACCCACGCTAACCTCACATCGACTTACTTCATCCGCCAACCTGTTTGACTACCCCAACAACGAACGCACGATCCTACCACCTTACGCGCACCCCAACACCCATTGTCCAAGCCCGCGCGAGCCCTTGTGCTCAACGAGGCCCCACCCGCATGCCAGCAAACCTCTCAAGGCCCTTCATCGAGCATATCTGCTACTACCTGCTACCGCCCATGTTCCACATTCATCAATATGGAAACACTTTCCTTTTTTGTTCTCGATGGTAATTTTGGGAATAATTTGACTTGAATATTATTTCAAAATTAAATAGGCCATATTATTTTCAAGTTTATGATTTTGTTTATTTTATCCCTAATTATTTTGCGATTTTTGCCTTATTTTATTTAGGAAATATTTTATTGATTTCCTAAAATAGGAAATTGTTAGATTCCATTTTGCTTGTTATTTTTTGATTTTCCCTTGGCTCTTAAAAAGCCAAATACTTATGCATTTCGAAAGCTTTTGAATTAATGAATTATGAAGCTTCATTAGAATGAAATTTCATTCTTTAGGCACACACAATTGAACCCTCCCCCCTTAAGCATTCTTTTGTGCGTTGCTTAGAGTTGCTTGTAAAGACGCATTCAAGCTTGGTTGGTGAAACTCTTGAAGTGTTTCTTCCTTGGAGTGAATGAGTTTGTGAATAATGTTAAAGCATTCAAGGTGTCTTGCTCCTTGGCTTTGAGAGTAACTTCAAAGGTAAACCGTCATAACCTTCCTTTAGGTTTGTTTACAAACTTTGGGTTTTAGTGTCTTTGTATGTTTAGGGGTTTGCATAACCAAGAAGCTCCTAGCATCGAGTCCTACTAAAGTTCTTAGTGAGTTGTCTTGGGTTAAACTTTGGTGCCTTGGTCGTGGAGACCTGCTTGGCTAACCGAGTGCAAGGATCTTTGCATGCATCATTGAGACCCTATGAAAAACATAAATTTTAATTCCACTGGACCAAATGTGTCTTTCTAGGCTATAGTGAGGTTCATAAGGGATACAATTGTCTAAGCCAAGTGGTAGTGTATACATCTAGTGTCATTTTTAATGAAAATGATTTCCCTTTTAAACTAGGGTTCCTAACCACCTCGTCCTTAAATCAACAAGCCTATGAGACCATTGTGACTTGGCTAAAGAACTCAAATGAACTTTCTGCTACGTCCAACAGCTTGTGTCACCAAACTACTCCTACAACTACCAATGATTCCTCACTTGCCTCACCTATTGATCATGCTCTAGACTCCACTATGGTAACATCTTTCTCTGAAGCCTCAAGTGATCATCGAAATGTACTTGAAATAGAGGAAGAAATGGAAAATATTATAGGGACTAATCTGAATATGAAAAATAGCAATGAAGAAGAAGAAAATAGAGAGACAACAACTACTCCCTCACACCCTATACAAACTAGATCGAAGAGTGGCATCTTCAAGCCTAAAATTCATTCCTATCTAACATTGAAACAGAAAGTGAATGAGATTATTATCGAACCAAGGAGTGTGGCTGAAGCTTTACAATCTCAAGGTTGGAAAAAGGTCATGAGTGAAGATATGAATGCCCTAATGAAAAATGATACATGAAGGTTTGTTTCTTTCTCTCCAAATTATAATTTAGTGGGTAATAAATGAGCCTTTAAGACCAAGTACAATCAGAATGGGACTATTGAGATACTGAAGGCTAGACTAGTAGCCAAGGGGTTCCATCAACACCTTAGCCTGGACTTTAATGAGACCTTTAGTCCAGTTGTGAAGACTCCTACAACTAGAATTATTCTAACAATAACAGTAGCAAGAGAATGGTCAATGAGACAATTGGACATCAATAATGCTTTCATAAATGGAACACTTGAAGAGGATGTCTATATGTTGCAACTAGAAGGTTTTACAGATCAAAGATGGCCTAACCACTTTGCAAACTTAACAAAGCCCTATATGGTCTGCAACAAGCTCCATCTGTGTGGTATGATAGTCTAAAGCAAGTCTAAACTAAATAGGGATTCAAAAATTCCAGACCTGATAGTTCTCTATTCTACTTCCAACGAGGTACACAAGTTCTAATTATCTTGATCAATGTCGATGATTTTTTAGTTATTGGAAGTTGCAACATTTTGATTGAGAAATTTATTAAAGAACACAGTAAAAACATTTTGATTAAGAAATTTATTAAAGAACGTAATACCACTTATGCCATGGAAGTGTGCAGGGCAGATAACGAGGGATGATTACTATGTGGGCCATGGTTACAGGATGATATAGCTTCTGGATTAGATTGTCTAGATTAGTTTTCATGGATGTCTTTGAATTACTTTATGTTTCTAGTATTTTATTTTATTGTTTTTCTAGAGACCCCTAATAAAAGATTCTTTGAAGGTTTGAATTTATTTGCAAGTTGATTATTTTTTTATAAAAGTTTATTTTCCGTCTTTAAAGTTTTATTTTGAGTTTTTACACTGTTTAAAAACATGCATGTAGTAACAGTCTTAGTTAAGTCTAAGTCTTAGAAATTGGGTCGTTACAGGTAAAGTCGTAGAATAATAAAAAGGCAAATAATTATTTTTTAATATTTTAAAAACTAAAATAGACATTTGAAAATTAGAAAGCCCACAAAATTATTTATTTCTACAATACAAAGATCAAAATAAATATTTTAAAATTTTAGAGACCAAAATAAAATAAATTTAAATGTTCAAAGAATAAAAAGGAATTTAAATCGTTTATATTCTATAAGTTATATAGACTTGGATAATGAGTTGAATTTTTGTTAGACTTGCCTCTGCTACTTGTTGCTAATATAAAGGTGTTTGAAGTTTGGATTGCACTTGATTGAATGCCCCTATGTTTGCCTCACAAAATGCACTTAATTGAGAATGATTCTCTAAAGTGACATGTTTTACTTGTTGTTTGGCTATCTTGCAGTTATCGTAGTCAAAATATGTGCATGTGAGGTTTAATTTATGACGGCTATCATGTAGTTATGGTAGCTACTTTAGACAAATTGCGTTAGGTAAATTTTCTTCCCTTTCTCTCTCTTTCATTTTCTCTCCATTAGTGATTGGAACAGATTATAAACATACTTCTCTTTCTCTCTCAAGGATACGAAGTGGGTTAAACAAATTTCTTTTCTCTCTGTCTCTCTATTTGCTATCTCTTCTCTCTATTAGGTCATTAAGGTTCCAAAATACATTATGATGTAGTTTAAATTACTTTGGCCCATAGTTTAAAATTGTGAATAAATTATGTTAACAGTATGTATGTATGCTTTGCTAATAGTACTCATTTTGTATGTGTTATTGCTATATACACGTTTTACTAATCATGATGTGATCATAAGAAGTCCAAACGTCCATGCCCAGCTAGCCTCATAGTCAGCAGCATTCATGCCCATGCTAATCTCACAATTGCCTGCACCCACGCCTATACTAACCTCATAGTCACTTGTCTACATCGTGCCTACTGTGTGTCTAACTGCCCCAACGAAGCATGCATAGCCCTACCACCTTAGCGCCCACATCAAGAGTGCCCCATGCCTACCTTACGCGCGCACCTACGGTAGTGTCCATGCGCCCCTACACCCACCTACAACTAGCCCTAGCGCCCATGCCTACGTGCATCCCTGCACCTCACGTGGCCTCTTCCACTTTCTAGGAAACCTCTCAGGGTACCTCATCTTGTGTAGTTGCTTGAAGGAAAATCACTTGAATCTGATCTGAAACTCGACACAACGGAAGCGCCACATTGAATAGAAATTGCGGATCGCAATGGCTACTGTTGATTAAAAAGATTTTTACAAAAAAAATAGTTTTCGAAAAACTTACCTTTGGGATGACAAAGGCATAAAGAAGATGCTTGAGAGACTCCACATGATCTTCCAAGCTATCCTCGATCTACTACGAACTGGTGTATGGGCACCGTTTTGGGAGAGCTCAAAAGGAAAGTAATTTTCTTCTGGCTCTTGAGAGAAGAAGGAGAAGAAGGAAGCAGATAACTTGCTTCCTAAGGATTTGACCATAAGTTTCCTTATATAAGACCAAAACCCTAAGGGGTCGTTTGGTTGGAGGGTTTTAGAGGGGGCGGGAATGAACTTGGGCTTTTGAAACCCATGTTTGGTTGGGGGTTTAATTTATTTGTTTGGAAATTTTTCCAGGCATTAAAATAAGATATACGAAGGGTTTTAGTTACCCGTTCAGAAGCGTGAGTTTTCGTGGGTTTGCTCTACGGTATGTGATCTCTCTCTTCTCTTCCTCTTCTCCTCCTCCTTCTCTAAATTTTTTTTCCTCTCCTCGCTAGATCTAGGGTTTTTTCCCTTTTCTCCTTCTACTGCATTAGATCTAGGATTTTTTTTGTTCATCTCCTCCTCCTACTGCTGTAGATCTAGGTTTTTTTTATTTCTCTCCTTCTACTGCGTTAGATCTAGGATTTTTTTTTTATTCCTCTTCTCCTCCTACTGCTTTAGATCTAGGATTTTTTTTCCTCTCCTCTTACTGAGTTAGATCTAGGATTTTTTTTCCTCTCCTCCTACCAAGTTAGGTTTTTTTTTGTTCCCCTCTTCCTCCTACTGCACTAGATTTTTTTTATTCCTCTACTCCTACTACGTTAGATCTAGGTTTTTTTTCCTATCCTATGTTAGATCTAGTTTTTTTTTTTTGTATTTTTTTTGTATGTTTCTTTTTTAAAATTTTGGGTATAATTTCAATTTCATCTTCCTCAAATAATGTGGTAGCATTTCTAATTCTTTTGTTGCTATAAACTTAAATGTTCATTGTTCTTCCTTGATTTTTTGATCTTGTGCAACGGTTGAAATCTAAGAACTTAATGATTTTAAATTATAAAAATAAATCTACTAAAAAAATTAATTATTTAAAATTAAATAATGTAAGTTAATTGTAGGAAGTTAATTTTGATTAATTTTATGATTTATAATTCCATAAAAATGTTGAAAGTAAACAATTTCCGTACCCAACCAAAATTAAACAAAATTAAACAATATCTTATTCTCAGACATCTTATTCCAAGGCATCTGCAAAACCTTAAACCAAACGGCCCCTAAGGGCTTTTAAATTCTCTACTTTTAATTATGAAAATTAAAAGACTCTTTTAAATTTTCATAATTAATTTTTCAGCTCTCATTTCATGGGTTTGGGTTCATGGACTCTTCCATGGATCCTAACACTGAGTCATACCCCATTGGATTTCCAGAAACCAGTGGACTTCCTTCCTATGTAATTGGGCATAAAGTTGATCCAACTATACAATTGGACTTCTAAATTCCAATTAGCTCAATTTTTAATTAATTAATAAAAAATCTAATTTATTATTAATAGTCAAATTAATTAATCCAAACTTGTAGTTAATTATAAATCTACTTTATAATGAATATCCAAATTAAATTATCCAATTTGTAAATAATTAATAATTTATCTAATTTATAATTAATATCTAAATTAAATAATTTAATTGAAAATTAAATAATCTATATTATTTAATTTTCTCCCAATTAATTGTTCGTTGCAAAGATAACGAGCTAGCAATGGGACCTTATGGACCTACAGCTTTGAGATCCAACGGTTAAGATCGGTTAGTCAAACTCCTCAACTAACCAACCCCACCATTAATCCAAAGTAACTCCACTATAAATCTAAGGTTGCACTCTCGCACTGTAGATGAGTTATGTCCACGAATATAATCATAACAGCTTATTTGATCATTTACAAAGTGACTCATGGTTTCAATTGGATGAAATTACTATTTTGCCCCTGGCCCCACCTCTTACTCGTTCTCTAATGGATAACCTTCCATGAATCTCATCATGGAAAAATTTTTCTTGGAGTATCAAGAATGCAGGTACCCTATTATCCAAGTCCTGAACCAGCACATTAAGGGAATATACACACTTAATATGAGAAGTGTGCAGTTTGCACTTTTCACGATTGAGTGGCTGCGAATTCCATCTTGTGTAGGAATGTTCCCAGCTCCCTTATTGAATGCATTCCTAAGATACTAGGTTTATTGAGCAAATATATAAGTCACTCTCACCACGCTGCTCAAAGAACATATCTGCATAGGCAGGAGTTCATAACACACTCAGAATTTAGATTAAATGACCTATGATCATCATAGTGATGTGTTTGCATTTTCTTTCAACGGCCTTACAAGAAATGTGCAGAACACATTGCGGTCCAATCTTATACAATCTCATTGCATACGATACCTCCACTCATATGTCACCACATGAACGATCCGGATAAGACCATTTGTAACCGTTACAAAGTAGACCGTATCAATAGTGTACCAGAATAATGTCTCAACCCTATCCATATACTGTAGAGAATTTAAACCACTACTCTTAAATTTGATCCTCTAGTATGTCTAATACATACCAAGTTTAAGAATACATCTGGTGGCTAAGGAGCGATTGGACATTGAATGTCGCTAAATTTGACAAGATGCACAAATAATTTTTAAGTTTATCTTTTTTACATCATTATAGTTTATATGGCGTCACGAGGTTAAGGCATAAATCCTGACACCTACTATCTCTTTCTGCTGCCCACAATAAAGATGGAAATGCTTTCCTTTTTTATTTCCTTTGTAATTTTTGAAATAATTTTGGCTTGGATACTATTTCAAATTAAATAAGCCATAATATTCTCTAATTTAGGAAATTGCTTATTTTTATCCCACATTGTTTTGAGATTTTTGCCTTTTTTTAATTAGGAAATATTTTATTGCTTTGCTAAGTTAGAAAAATAGTTAGCTTTTATTTTCCTTGCTAATTTTCAATTTTTGCCTTGACTTTTAAAAAGACAAGCTCTTTGTATTTTTGAGAGACAATTTTGATCAATGAAATTTGAAGTTCTTTTCTTTGAAAAAGACTTGTCAATTTACTTCAGCAATTAAACCCCCCTGCCCTTAAGCATTCTCCTGTGCGTTGCTTAGAGGTGCTTATAAAGAAGCATTCAAGCTTGGTTGGTCACCAAACTTGTGGAGTGTTTCTTCCTTGGAGTGAATAGGTTTGTGTATAGTGCGAAAACATTTAAGTTGTCTTGTTCCCTGGCCTTGACTAATCTTCAAAACTAAACCGTCATAACCTTCCTTTAGGTTTGTTTGACTGACTTTTGATTTTTAGCGCCTTTGATTGTTTAGGGGTTCGCATAACCAAAGATGTCCTAGCATCGAGTTCCACTACAGTTCTTAGTGAGGTATCTTGTGTTGAGCTTTGGTGCCTTGGTCATGGAGACTTGCTTGGCTAACCGCTTGCAAGGACCTTGACACACATCAAATCATATGTTTCATGTTTTCCTTTCTTAAGAGCGTGTAAGATGGTGGGTCCCAACCAAGAAGGAGAGGTTGAAGATGTATATATATAGAGGGTGCTCCTTCTACTATACTGGCTCCGTCTACTGTAGTGGCTCATTTTGCTACAACTTCAAATTAATCTTACTCTACTTATTTTTAGTTATTTGAACTATTTCACTTTTACCTAATTTCATTACTCCGTAATTATTTAGGTTCCAGAACTATAGGGAAACATTGAGAAGCTAGCCAAAATTTAGAGTTGGACAAACATGTCTAATTGTATGGGAGGATTAGAATACACATCTCTCTGGAATTGAAGAAGTTGGTTTTCCAGTTGTTGCTTGTGATAGTGAGGCTTAAATTTGCAATAATAATCACACTAATGATGTGCAAGTGTACACAGTCAAGAGTAAGTGATAAGTATTTATATTGTCTACACATGGATTAGTAATAGATTTTGAACTATTCTAACTCAATCTTTTTAGTGAATTCAAAGAGTAACAAAGATAAATGGTTAATGAGTTTTGTAACTAATGCTGGATTAAAGTAAATGATAGAATATAATAAATGCTTTCGAAGTGGTAACGATATGAATGAATAGGTTCGGATTAAGGTATAATGTTATTTTCCTTGAAACAGAATGTTGAAGCAAAGAAATTGCATAATCGAATCACACAACAATAGTCTTTGAATCCTTCCAAATTTCTCAAATATCTTAAGGTAACTCCCATTAACCTATATGACTTAAACCAATTGTTTTTGTGCATTAGGCGAGTGATTATCTCAAACCTCCTCACTTAGCCAACCGCTAACCTAATCTAGAGACTAATGTGTCTTAAAAGCAACATACTCCTTATATTTTCTCCCGAAACATAGAGAAGATATTCATGTGTGTTGGCCCGACAGATACAAATATTAAGCAATAAAAAACACCCTTAAAACAATTCAATTCCGCAAGGTTTACTTCAATTCCAAATCAATTCAATAACTTTGCTTTTAATCCTCATCTAAAGGTGATTATTAGTTCATGCTACAATATTGAAAAGAAAACAAACAAGTAAATGAAAGCAGTAAATGCATTTGATAGCACTCAAAAAGTGCTATTTTAGGACTAATAATTTAGTAGTTTTGTATGTTTTAAGTGTACTTTGATACTTCTATTTGTGAAATTTTATAGGAACTGAGCATTTCAAGGAAAAAGATGAATTCGAGGTTGTTTGGGACCAAAAATGAATCAAACAAACCAAAAATGGGCTAACTCAAGGTTGAAAATAAAGGAGCAACCCGAGAGCTAGCATCCCAACGCTAGAGGACATCGTTGAGATGCCCAAACAGTGACAAGAAAGCAGATGCTTCAGCGTTGAGATGCTAAAGAAGTAGTGTCACAACGCTACTACGAAACGTCCAAACAGATTTGAAAGTTCGATGTAGTGTCGAGATGCTATGCTATAGCATCTCAATGCTACTTCGATTAATTTTTCCCCTCTTTGAAAAATATGGTGGCATTTTGGTAAATATAGAGTACGGCGTCTCAACGTTGTTATGTAGCTTCTCGACATTGCGACGTTGGCTGTAAAAATAAACTTATGCTCTAGGTTTTGGGGAGGTCGTTTTGTGAGAGAAAAGTTTCAAGAGACAAAGAGAGAGTCTGATTTCCAGGTTGCTGAGTAAGGAGGAGTTATTCCAAGTGTTCGAGGGTGTAAAATAAGAGTACGAGGAGCAGTTTGACAATGGAAATGACGTTGAAGCAATCTGAGAATTCTCTTTTTCTTTTTATCTACTCTTTTTCAGCTATTTGAAAACTGATTTGAGGAATTTTAGAGCCAATGTGTGGCTAAAAACTTTGTAATCTTAGGGTGTTGGACTTTTTAGTTTAATTTGATGAATTGATTAATTCTATGGATAAATTTTATTTGCTAAATCCTCCTAGTATTTGTTGAATTCATTGTTATTCTAGCATGAGAATGTGCAATAAATTTCTTTTATAATTGATATAGCTTAAAAGAGTATGTCAATAGTTAGATCTCAAATGTTAGGCTTTTGAAACTTATGCATGAAAGTGATAAGTTTAAATTGAAGCAAATTTTAAAATCAATCCAATTGCCATATTTTCTTAACAATTGCATGAAAGTGAATAGTTAATTGAATGTGAGGTTAGGTGTTCTTGAGAAAGAAAGGTTTAGTTTGTTAGAACTTCTAAGCCAAGGATTTTAGTATTTAAAAGAGACCTAAAATTGTTTAATAAGTTAAATTTGCTTAAAAAGAATCCAACACCCTTGGATTCTTTATTCTTGAAATTTTCCTCCATAAACGTGCACTTTTTAGTAATTTTCACTTCAACTTTAATCACTAATTTCACCAAATCTCCAAATAAAATTGGAATAATTAATTGTAAACTAAGTAAATTTATAACCCGATTCCCAGAGGACGATACTCGGTCTTAGGGTTGTTTTATATTATAACTTGACCCGTACACTTGCGGTATCGCAGTGATTAGCAATCAGCATTGATAACAAAAGAACTCTAAGAAATTGTAGATTTATGTTGCTTCAAGAAAGAAGTCGCAAGAATCGTATTTTCTGCTCTAGCCTTCAATAGAGTTTCTTCCTTCTGTAGGTTCTTCTCTACGAAATTCAATAATACTTAAAGTAACTAAAGGAAAATTGATAATGGAACGAACTGATGGGCTAAACTCTCTTCCAATTTCGAACTCTCTCTATGGTGGCACCTCTTCTATTTAAAGCTCTTTTCTTGTGATCAAAAGGCTCATTAGGTCAAATTGTCCACATGTAATGCATCCAATGGCTGATTTAATTTGCAAAGAAATATTTGTTTCCGTATTTTAAATTTTTGTTATTCTCGCGTGGATTCTCTGTGTTCATTTTGCTTTGGAATTGCTCAATTAATCATTCTGCTAGAGTAATGCTTCATTATCTATCTGCTGACAAAATATCCAAAATTAGTAGTAGTTAAGCATAAATTTTTCCAATTCTTTTCAATTGCTGTCATAAATAGAATAATTCAACAAAATGGAAATTCTCAAGAGTTCATAACACAAGACATAGGTAAACTTATCAATCCTCTTAACAAATCATAGATATAATTTATCAATTAAAGAGCTAAAATTCACCATAAAAGACTTCTAATAACCCTCTTTTGGAGAGTTATCATCGTCATGCAATGAAATTCAGTAAAACAATAGGTGCACACACGCGAGAGGTCATAGGCCTGAGATGCACTAAGTGGAAAAAAATATTTCAAGAACTAAAGAGTTCAGGATTGCCTCCTGGTAAGATTACGAACTCTTAGATTACACTAAGATAAATTTATATGTGAGGTCAGTTAAATTACACGTTAACTTATGTAGACACATTTTGATATCGATTTAACAAGTAGCGTAATGCATGAATTCATAGAAATACAAATTCAAATGTCTTTAAAAGAATTTAGGGCAGACGTGTGGAAGCATTACAAGAACTTTTCCACAGTTGAAGAGAGTTGTGCAAATCCACACAATAAGATTAATGAAGTGGATTGGAATAAACTCTGTGATAGGTGGGAGATTGACGAGTGGAAGGTATGTGGCATTTTTCTAATTATATTTCTCATGTTATTATACAATTCTCATTTTATTACTAATAGTATATTATTTAATTAGAAAATTACGAAGACAAAGAAGAATAACCGAGCAAAACTTCCCTTCAATCATCAAGGTGGCTAGAAAGCATTTAATTGGGTTCAACACGAATGGGTACATTTTTATTTATGCTTTATTTGCTTTGTAATTATCTTTTACGATATGTAATTTCACTTATAGAAAGCAAAGGAGGGCGTCGATGTTGATCCAGTAGACTTATTCCATCAAAGTAAATTCATCGAGGGCAAAGGATGGGTGAATGAGAAGGCAAGACAAATATACGTAACTTCTATTTTTACATAAATTCACTTAAGTACTAAATATACCTCATACACTTTTATAATGTGAACTCTACCGTTGAATTTATAGCTCTTCTTGCCTCTAAAAATTGAAAGAAATTTACAAATGATCATTTTTGGAAGAAGAAAACTCCCAACCAATTTGTACTCACTGCAGAATCAAAAGATGTAATTGATCTATGTTACAAGTTACATGGCTATCCCCCTCTACAAACAAAGGAATTCAGTTCCATCTTCTTCAATTCTGGCTGTCGCAAACTAAGTGGTTCCAGACAAAATTTCTTCGACCACATCACTACCTGCAAAAGCTTTCACTCAATCAGCATCTTGCGCAAGTTTGAGCACAAATTAGTGCATGTTTGGTATAACTTTTAAAAAAAATATTTTTAAGTAAAACATTTATTATATAAGCATTTTTGGAAGAAAATTAATTAAATACTTAATTTTAAAAAGTTTTAAATGTATTTTATATGTTTTTACCTATTTTCAAGCTATTTTTTATTATTAAAAATTCTAAAAAATATTTTTAATTAGTTAAAAGTATTCTTCAAAATTTTAACCAAACACTGTTAATGTTAGAAAAAATACTTTTTTCTATCAATAAACTATTTAAAAATCTTACCAAACGCACCCTTAGTATTCTCAACGAATAAATTTGCCAAGTTCACATCTGTAACACTCGAAGGCCATTACATTTGTTCAAAATGTTTCTCATGTAGTAGGTACTTGCTTAACGATTATGTCCCAGTCCTGTTTATCATGCAAATTTCTAGATAATTCATTCAGGAGCTTAAAGTCACATATGTCATATTCTAAACATTTATTCATCCATTTGAAGCTTAATCATAACACTTTATTTTTTTCCTTCACTATCTCAAGTTCATGTCAAATTCATTGGAGATATTAGTATTTCAGAGGACTTGTTACTCCATGGTGTATTTTATTATAGGTTTTTTTTAGTGTAATTTTGCTTTCATTAAATTTCAAATTCAAAATTTAAATAATATTAAAAACATAAAAATATTGTTTTTAAAATTTTTATCACAGAATTTGGAAACCGTTATTCAAAAAAAAAGTTACCAAACTGATATTTACTACAATTTTCATTTATTTCAATAAATTTGAAAAAGAAAAACAAAATTCGAATTCATATATCAAACACACCTTTAGAAACCTGTTATACAAAACCTCATACAATCTCATAATTGGACCACCTTGTAATTGAATCAAATAAAAGGCATCTTTAAGAGAGAAGAAAGGAATCAATTTGGAGAAAACAATATGTTAAAAATATAAGGAAAAAAAACAATTTTGATATCTAAACTTGTCAAGTTGTATCAATTTTGACCCTATACTTTCAATTTCATCAAATTGAACTTCAAACTTAGATAAGTGTCAATCTTAACCTTAAACTTTAAAAATTATTGCAATTTTTATCTCTGATAAATTTTTGTTTGAAATATCATTAAAAAAAAAAAGTAATCCCATATGCATTTAATGCTTATTAAATATATATAAGAAATAAAATGGGTAGAATTACAAACAAAAATGGCATTAGAGCTATATCTTTGTCGAAATTTGTCAGTTTTGACAAATTTATTTAATAGTTAATTTATGCATTAATCAAACTTTATTTTGTGCAATGCTTTATTTTATTGAGATTAATGAGTTTACAAAAAATTTCATATTGCTTTTTTGTTAAAATTAATGGGTGAATCAGAGAAAATTGAATAAAAGATTAAAATCATAACATTAATCTGAGTCTAAAGTCCAATTTTAGAAATTAAAAGTTTATGGTCAAAATTGATACAATTTGACAAGTTTAGAAGTAAAACTTGATTTTTTTTTCCTTTAGTAATTTATAATATTATTTTGTATATATTTGGAAAATTGTAATGGGTAGCAAAAACCATAAAAGTATTTGAAAATCTAGCAAAAGTTTTTTTAATTTGCAAATCTGGCAAAATTTTTAAATCTGGTTTTCATATTTTTTTTATTATTCCAATTTTACCCTCAGATGTGTATAAGCAAGT
>JAOANK020294430.1:0-27993 GCA_026257165.2 Telfairia occidentalis
TAATATGTGAGAATTTATGTTTTTGAATAAGATTCAAATTAAATTTATATGAATGAGATTCATTTAAATATTATGGGCTAATAATTTAATATGAATATGATTCATATTGAAACCATAGGTTAAAGAGAGAGATATGCATTTAATGTGATTAATTTGCATATTATATAGTTAATTAATTACGGGATAATTAATTAATTTTTTTTGTTTTATTAAATTAAAAAAAAATCATGATACATGGGAAGTGGGGAGTTAACGTAACTCCCCCTACTCTCTCTTTCTCTCGATATATATACCTATATTATGAACAGAGAAAAGTTGATGTTATAGAATGCTCAAAGAAACTTTTTGATCCCACCAAAATATCGATCCCACCATCAATCTTGTTAAGAATCCAAGAGAATAGTGAGTGCTCCCAATTGGTGGTGTTCGTATTGCTGCAATACGCACGAAGATTGAAGAACAGTTCGTCAAAGGTAGAGTTTCATCCTCTCTGTGTTTTACGTTTTTTTTTTTTAAATGCATGCTTCCTCCCAAATTCATCTTGAATGCATTAAGCGTTCAATCGCTTCCACTGGGAATTTGATTCCTTCAATAGAGACCCTGTCATTCTGCATCCTTACCAATCTATGATTGCCTGCAATCAAAGATATGAATAACCTTTTATCTAAAGCAATATGAATGGAAGCAACATTGTCTACTACTCTGATGAGTGGTTCTCAAGTTTTGTATTTTCTTCAAAACAAACTATGGCATCATCTGTAATTGAATTTTCCTGTACCTTGAGCAGATCTTTTCCCATTTTTTTACACACTACAAGAAATCTAGTCTTTCCCAATGTTATTTTTGTTGACGTTCAAAATAAACATCAGCGTAACTGGTAACTGTTGTCCCTTTATATGAACGTTGGCATAAATCAAATATTCGCCGGCGTTAAAAAAGAACGTCGGCTAAAGTCTGAGATAAAAAGACACTTTTTTTCTGAAACGTCGACGAACAGTTACAATAAATTATTTTCAACATTTTCGTCGACGAAACGTAAAACGTCGGCCAAAGGTTCATAGCTTCCGACGATTTCTTTCGAACGTCGACATATATGTACCTTTCGCCGACTTTTTTGGAGTTTTTGCTGACATAATTAGAACGTCAGTTGATCTAACCCTAAAAACAAGGGGAAAAAATATTTTTTCCTTCTCAATTCTTCGTCGCCGCCCAACTCCCTCTGCCTCACTGTCGCCCATCTCCCTCTCCTTCACTCCCTCTCCCTCGCGCTCTTCCTCCCCCTCCCCTTTGCACTCTCCCTCTCTCGCTTCTCCCTCGCGCTCTCCCTCTCCCCCTCTCCCTCATTTCTGCCTAGCTCCCTCTCCCTCGTGCTCTCCCTCTCTCGCCTCTCCCTTGCACTATCCCTCTCCCGCCTCTCCCTTGCAGCTCCCTTTCCCCACCAGCTCCCTCTTCCTCTCGATCCCTCTCCCTCGTGCTCTCCCTCTCCCGCTAGCTCCCTCTCTCACCCATTCCTCTGCCGCTCCCTTGCCGTTCATTGCTCTCCACTGTCCGTGAGTTAATTGTTTCGTGGTAAATTACTTCCTATTAAATTTTCCATTATATTTATTTTAGAACTTAATTAAGTGGCTATTTGTTAGTTATTGTTGATTTAACATGTGATAACTTGGATTGTGATCAGTGTTTGTTATTTGATTTCAATGGGTGTTGTGTAGGTTGATTTCGATGGGTGTTTGACATTTCATTGAGTATCTTTTTTGAGTTTTTTGATTGAGCGTACTGTTTCAGTTTTTTGATTTTTGGTTGTTTGAGAAATATTGAATGTTTCTTTTATTGTAATCTTATAAACAAAATATTTGTCAATTCATTAAAGAATAATTGTGAGTTGTTTGTATATACTTTTTATTGGGAGATTTTTATATAGTTGTGGTAACTTGATAATTTGTAATTGAAATATCAATTAATCCAACTTTTGGTTAACTTTGGGCATTTGATTCATATGTTGAAAAGTGTGTGTGTGTATTTTTTTCTTCTTTTTAGTCTTTGATAGTGTGTTATTAAATTTTAAACTTTTTAATTATATGTATTAACGTTAGACACTTTTTACGTTGCTTCGAGAATGTTTGACATATATTAACGTGTTGTTGACTACCTTGCAGCTATGGTAGTCAAAATTAGTGCATTTGATGTTTAGTTTAGCAAAACTAAATTAAAATATAGTAGGTATGTCCATGGTCCCAAACCAAAGTATAAAACTCTAATTTTTACTAAATTGGAACCTAGCTTTATTCCACAAGGGTATCCTAATATAGTCAAAGTCCCAATATGTCTTTTGGGAACACTTAGATCCAACTGTTCTCTATGTTTAATTTATTAAGGTCCCAAATCAAAGCATCATTTGTAGCAGAACAAGTTGGTTTATTGTAATTATATTTTCAAAATATCCTCCAATGACATACATAATCTAACTTTTTGTCCAATTCCTACAGGATTGAGCTTTTGCCCATTTCTAACTATTGAATCAATAAGTTGTTCCAAAAGGAGAATTAAAAATGAATAAAGATTGGATAAAGCTTAAGGATAGATTCTCAAGAGAGTGTGTAAAAGGAGTTACATAGTTTTTAGGAGTGGCAAAAAATGTTAATGAGGTAGGAAAAATAAGATGCGCGTGCAAGAGTTGTCAAAATTCAATGTGGCAATTATTGGATAGAGTGGAACAACATTTATTTACGAATGGTATATCTTCGTCCTACAGTTAATGGGTGTATCACGGTGAACCCGCCAACTTATCTTGATTTCAAAGAGATCCAAGTCCTCCACTAAATGACGAATTAAGTAATGTTATCATTGAAGAAGATGAGATGTTTGATCTTTTGGATGATTTGTAGGGTCCAGTGGTAGAAGAGGATGTATATCAAGAAGACTTTGGAGATGAGATGCCAACAAACGTCTATGAAAGGGATACTTCAGACATTTTTGAAGATATAATGACTAAGGCCTACAATCAGTTGTATCCTAGTTGTACACAATTTTCTTCGTTGAACTTTTCGGTGAAATTGATGCATATCAAAGTGATAAACAATCGAAGTAACGAGTCATTTGATATGTTGCTACAGTTGTTAAATAAACATTTTTCGAGTGGTGCATCTATACCTGGTTCATTTTACGAAGCTAATAGGAAGTTATGTGACGTAGAGCTAGTATATGAGTCCATCCAAGTTTGCAAACACGATTGTGTATTATTTTGGAAGAAATTTGTTGATTTCCAAAGTTGTCCAATATGTGGTGAGTCTCGATATAGAATTAACAATAAAAAGGTAAGAATATTGCACACAAAGTCTTATGCCATTTTCCATTAATACCGAGGTTGAAAAGATTGTTTTCGTCAAAGCATATTACTTCATAAAATGAGGTGGCATATGGATAAACGAGTTGAAACAGAAGGTGTGTTACGCCATCCAACTGATGCTGCAGGGTGGAAGCATTTCAACTGTGAATTTCCTCAGTTTGCCTTAGATCCACAAAATGTTTGGTTGGCATTAGCTTCAGATGGATTTAATCTATTCGGAAACATGAGTACTTCCTACAACATGTGGCCTATACTACTGGTTCCATATAATTTGCCACCTTGGAAATGCATGAAAGAGTCAAATTATTTCATCTCGTTGGTTATACCCAGACCAAGGTCTCCTAGAAAAGAGATCGATGTGTACTTGCAACCACTAATTGAAGAGTTGAAAGAATTATGGCACAATGGTGTTCGCACGTACGATTGTGTGAATGATGAATATTTTCAACTGCACGCGAGTTTGCTATGAACCATTAATGACTTTTTTGCTTATGGAGATTTATCTAGGTGGAGTATCGAAGGTTGATACATGCCCAATTTGTAAAGAAGACACAACGTCGTTTAAAATAAGAGGAAATTTTGTTTTCATGAGACATCAACGTTATTTTCTAAAGAATCACAGTTGGAGGAGAAGTAAACAACATGACAGGAAGTTAGAACGTAGACCTCCTCCTGTTGTAATGAATGAAGATGAGATTTTCGAACAAGTAGGTATTGTGAACTTTCCCGTACTCAGTAAACATCCATCCCTACAACAGAAGAAAAGAAAAAGGACTCTTAACTGGACGAAGAAGAGTATATTCTTCGAACTCCCATACTGGTCAAAATAATACTAAGACACAAGTTGGATGTCATGCATATTGAAAAAAAAATGTATGTGACAACCTTCTAGGCACTTTGTTAAATATTGAAGGCAAGACAAAAGACACGACAAATGCTCGTTTGGATCTAGAAGATTTGAAAATACTAAAGGACTTACACTTACATATACAAGGGGCGAGAGTTATGAAACCACATGTTGCATATATACTAACAACTAGTGAAAGAGTGGATTTTTGTAAGTTCTTGAAATCAGTGAAATTTCTCGACAGATTCATATCGAACATATCACGATGCGTAAACGTGAGCGATGGAAAAATATGGGGATTGAAAGCTCACGATTCACATATTTTTCTATGGCAATGAAACAAATTACTACAGCGTACTAGACGAGGTATTAGACTTGGAATACGCGAAAAGAAGACGTGTTATCATTTTTAAATGCAAATGGTTCGACACAGATGTTAAGAAAAGTAGACCACATGTAGATTTAGGGTTTAGGTCAATCAACACATCTCGCTATAGGTATGTTGATGACCCATTTATCCTAGCTAGTCAAGCTCATCAAGTTTTTTATCTTGACGACCATAAACTTCGTACTAATTGAAAAGTTGTTCAAATGATCATAAACAAACATTTATGAGACGTTCCGGAAGCTGGTAATGTAGACAATGACTTGATTGAGTTAGACAAAGTAGCCAAGGGGATTTTAGTTGATGAGTTCATTCAAGATAACTCATTATGTAGAGATGATGCTGATACGACGATTGTAGAATGATCAGTTAGCCAACAATAAAATAGGAGCACATGACATATTGTTGGTGATGATTTTATAAATGATGAAGCTGAGAATGTTGGGACTCCTAAAAATAGTTCAGATTCCCTTCAATGTTTAGTTTCAGATGAACCGAATAGCGAATAAGTACGAGTTCCAGAATTGAATTTGTTTTTTTATAAGCACGTGAAATTCTATAATGAATTTCTTAAACTAACTTTATTTTTTGGTTTTTATGTGAATTTATATATAGATGGTGGGACCTAATGAAAGTTTGACAGACCGTATTTTTGCTGCAAAGAATCCTCTAGTGTCAAACCCTCCTTCGGTTGTAGAGAGTTCGATGGTGGCTTTAGGTATTTTTTTTTCTCATTAAACATATATATTATATATATATATATATATATATATATATACATATACTTTATGCATTACTATGCTAATTTCATAAATTCAATTGTTTTTATCAGTTTCTAGGAATAGAAGGATGAGGGGTCATAGTAGAAATATTGAGTTAGACAAACACATGAAGAGGTACTGGAGGAGCAACATGGAGATTAAGGACGAGTTCTAGAAGAGCGTCTGTGCTAATAGCACAAAGTTTAGCAATTCCATCGACACATATACATGTGAAAGTGTCTTAGTTCGATGGGCAAAATGGAAGGACATAACGAAGGAGGTCATTGCATAAGTGAAAGACTGTTTGTTGGTAAGTTAGCTAAATTGTTGACAATAATGTTTCTTTAGAGAATAACTGTTTGTTTACATGTGCAGACTCATTTTAACATAGATTTGGGTAAACCCATGGTGCATGCATTCATCGAGCACCAGATGCAAATCAACTTCAAGGAGTTTAGAGCTGATTTATATAAGGAATATAAAAAATTTTCCAACCCTACAGATGCACGCCCAAACCCACCAACACGATTGGCAAGTGTAGAAGATTGGAACTTCCTATGCGACAGATGGAAGAGTGACGCATGGAAGGTATGTTACTACATTATTTTGAATGTTGATGTGTTTTACTTAATTGATATTGTCACATTTTTGTTTAAGAAAAAGTCTGAAATGAATAAATAGAGTCGGTCGAAGATGCCTTTCAATCATCGTACTGGGCCAAAGGCATTCATTCGTGTACAACAAGAGTAGGTAAAGTAACGTGTTTTATTTACATATTTACTGGTTAATAATACTTAGTATATTTCACCGCTTAATAATTTTACTTGCAAAAGCGAAAGAAGGCGTTGAAATTAGTCAAGTAGATCTGTTTCAACGAACGATGGTTTGTAGAGGGTAAGGGATGGGTGAATCGAGCAGTAGAGACGAAATATGTAAGTGTAATTATGTCTAATTGAATTATATATGTTATCCAGTTAGATAAGTTCAACTACGAATGCCAATTCAAATGCTAGAGATGAAAGAAGCTGCCACCCAAGCAATAAGTGATGAGGAGATTTGTGAAAGGGTGTTAGGATCACGACTTGGCCATGTTAAAGGCCTTGGATGGGGCCTAAAACTGAAGACGAGTAGAATGAGTACTTCCTCAACTAGTACTTCATCATCGCAATGTGAAAAGGAGTTGGAAGAGCAATTAACTGCAATGAAAGTGAGAGAGGAGGAAATGCGTGAAGAAGTAACTTGTCTACAGTCAGGACTGAAGGAACAGAAGAATCAAATGACAGAATAGGAACGAAGATGGGCTTGGATTCAATCTCATTTCCCTGGTGGGAAAGGTGATGTAGGATCATCATTGACCACTTAGGTATGAAATCAAACTCATTCATATTAAATTTTTCAATGTTCATAGAAGTTTATCGTATACTGGTGACTATCCTGTAGTTATGGTAGTCACCGTAGGCAAATATGTTATTTTAAAGTTTTCTGAAGAGTTTGTTAACTATCCTGCAGTTACAGTAGCTACTTGACAGTCCAAATGTGTTAAGGGGTTGGTTAGGTCATTTAGGCTAGTATTTAGTTTTTGAACGTGTTAGGAGATGGATGAGGCCACTTAGGCCGTTTCTTTAGTTTTTGCATGTTTTAGAAGATGGATAAGATCACTTAGGCAACTTTTTAGCCTTTTAACGTGATAAAGGGGTGGGTTAGGCCACTTAGGTAACTTTTTCGCTTTTGAACATGTTAAGGGCAGTGAGTTAGGTCACTTAGGCAACTTTTTAGCTTTTGGACATGTTAAGGGGAGTGAGTTAGGCCATTTAGGTGCATTTGTGACTTTTTAAACGCGTTAGGAGATGTATAAGGCTACTTAGGCCACTTTTTAACTTTCAAAGTGTTAAGGGATAGGTTAGGCCATTTAGGCCATTTTTGAGCTTTTGGACATGTTAAGGGTAGTGGATGAGGCTACTTAGGCCATTTTTCGTTTTTTAACATGTTACGAGATGGATGAGGTCACTTAGACCATTTTTTAGCTTCTTAATGTGTTAAGGGGAGTGGGTTAGGCCACTTAGTTTTGAGTTTTTAAACGTGTTAGGAGATGTATAAGGCTACTTAGGCCACCTTTTAACTTTCTAATGTGTTAAGGGATAGGTTAGGCCATTTAGGCCATTTTTGAGCTTTTGGACATGTTAAGGGTAGTGGATGAGGCTACTTAGGCCATTTTTTCATTTTTTTAACATGTTACGAGATGGATGAGGTCACTTCGACCATTTTTTAGCTTCTTAATGTGTTAAAGGGGTGGGTTAGGTCATTTACGCAACTTTTCAGCTTTTAGACATGTTAAGGGGGGTGAGTTAGGCCATTTAGGTGCATTTATGACTTTTTAAACGCGTTAGGAGATGTATAAGGCTACTTAGGCCGCTTTTTAGCTTCCTAGCGTGTTAAGGGGTAGGTTAGCCCATTTAGGCCATTTTTGAGCTTTTGGACATGTAAAGGATCGTGAATGAGACCACTTAGGCCATTTTTTTTGTTTTTAACGTGTTAGGATTACAACTTGTTTAGTCATTTGCTATCTAGAAATATTGTTAAGAAGTGATTTTCAATTATTTATTTCTTCTAGAATGGATATTTTTTTACTTTGACGTTTTTGTAATACTTATACAATTTTTATATTTTCTTTCAGTTTTTTTTTTATTTTTATTTATTTATTTTTTTTTTTTATGGAGCACAAACAAGATTATAGCCACATGTAATGTTTTTTATTTTCAAATCAATGGGAGACATGAATTCTTATCTTTGGATTTAACAATTTTGACTTGTGTATTACACTTTGTTTATTTAGATTATGTAATTTTGTTTCATTGAATGGTATTTCAATTTATATGAATTTTTATTACGAATTATTTATTTATTTATATAGTTTATGTGAATTATTAGGTTAATATGAAAATAAAATCATACAACATAATGAAGAAAAATAATGTAAAATTGTTAAAATGTATTCCCAACTTTTTTCAACGTTTATTTACATAAACGTCGGTGTACCTACGAATGGTCGACGTTACAAAACGTCGGTAGAAGATAAGAAATGCTGACATTTATTTCAAAAAATGTCAGTGAATATTTTTTATCTACCGACGTTTTATTGACATCGGTAAATTCTGTTTATGGCCATGTTTTTTCTACATCGGCAATGTCTAATAATTGCCGACTTTTTTGTGAAAATGTTGACATGTGTTACCTTGACGGGTTTTTGTCGACGTTTTTTCTAACTCTTTTTTCTTCGGCATAATCCATTGTTGACGTATTTTTAAATTTTGCCGACTTTTTTTTGCGTGGGCAAAATAGTTTTTTCTTGTAGTGACACCTAGACTTTGGATGCCCCTTTTAATGATAATAAAAACATTCCACATTCTTCATCTAATTATTCCTACTATTACTATGTTCTTCATCTACAACCTTTTCTTTACCCTTTTCAATAGTCAGTGCTAATCTAAGACTTCTTATGAGAACTACTTCCCTTGCTCCAAAGTTCTTCAGCAACTGCTAAATAAAAAATCTCAGAAAATTTAAGACTTCTATTTTCCAAAAAATTAGATACAGTTGTCTTCATCGTTTTCTAACTATCAAGTAAAAATTTAAGACTTCACTTTGTCTCTAAACGTAATATTAACCAATTCCAATTGGTTAATTAAACTAGTGACCTCATTAGTATGTGTATTAACAAATGCATCCTCATCCATGTGAATGCTAAAGTATTATCTAAAGAGATATACCTTAATGTTGGCAGAGAGCTTTTTATACCTATTCGTCAGTGCCTCCATAATATCTACAACAACTGTCTTGTTTGCCATGAGGCTCACAACATTCGTCGACGCCAACTTGATTATGGTCATTGCTCGCTCATTCAAAGTTTTCCAGTCTTCAGTTTGCATCCTCTCTAGTATCTTCTTCAAGGCTTTATGGACTTTCTAAAAAGTCAAATGAGCCTAAACCTGTGTGTTCCTTTACCCAAAATCTTGCCTATTAAACTTGATGATTCCTTTTAACTTTTTTATGCCTCCCATGACTAGCATGAGCCAAAATACTGAGACGCAACTTATGGTGTATTATTGTATTATTCAACAAGTGACCTAGAAGATTTTATTATATTGTACATATGAATAGTGTGAGAGATATATTTTTTTTTGAAGTACCTAGTGTGAGATGTTATACTCTATTAATATTGTTGATTCAATCTACATTTAGAAATGTTACAAAAAAAAAAAAAAGAATGGAGACACTAGAGAGACATACACGAGCAGAGAGAGAAGAAATAAATTCTTGATTTCTCAATTGTTGATTAAAGATGAAGAATAGAGGTACTATATATAGATTATAAGAGAAAATAAAATCTAAGGGTAACTCCCTAACTTCCCTAAAATAAAGGAGTTTTATTTGCTAAATTTAAATAAACAACCTAAACAGCTTCTAACTAAATCAACACAATCTAAACTTCTAACTAATTCAACACTCCCTCTCAAGCTGGACTATACTAATTGAATAGTTTCAACTTGACCAACAATCTTTCAAACATGAGCCTCAATAATCATTTTGTTGGGATATCTGTAGCTTGATCTGATGATGGAACATATATCAGATTTATAATTTTCTCTTCAATCTTCTCCTTAATGAAATGTCTGTCAACCTTAACATGCTTAGTACGATCATGATGTACTAGATTGTGTGCAATAACAATTGCAATCTTGTTGTCACAATAGACTTCTATTAAACTATCAAATCTGATCTTGAGTTCTTGAAGGAGTAAACCACATTATTTCACAAATACCATGAGACACCATGAATTTAGCTTCAGCACTACTTTTTGCAACAACTGTTATTTCTTACTCCTCCATGTAACAAGATTACCCAAACGAAGGTACAATATCCTGTCGTAGATCTCTTATCTTGAATAGAACCTATCCAATCTGTATCTATAGATATTTTAATATTTCTGTCATCATCCTTTCCAAAAAATAATCCAAGTTTCGAAGTTCCTTTAAGATATCTAAGGATATGATACACGACTTCCATGTATTCTTCAGTGGGAGCATGCATGTATTGACTTACAACACTAACTGCAAATGCAATATCCGACCTAGTGTGAGATAAATAGATTAATCTTCCAACAAGATGTTGATATCTCCTTTTATCAATCGGTATCCATCGAGACTCACTCCCAACTTATGATTGGGACTTATTGGAGCATCAGCTGGTTTACATCCAAGCATCCTGGTTTCCTTCAAGATGTCCAATATATATATAATTTTGACATATAAATATACTAGTTTTGCTTCTTGTGACTTCCATCCCAAGAAAGTACCGAAGTACCTCCAAGTCCTTTAATTTGAATTCCTTTCCAAGTGTCTATTTTAGCTTCTCTATTTCCTCATAATGGTCACCTCTTACGATAATATCATCGACATAAATAATGTGGATGGTGTTCTTACCTTGAGAGTGCCTGTAGAACATTGTATGACCGATATGAGCTTGGGTTACCCTTGTTTACAAATAGCCTTGTAAATCGCCCAAACCATGCACGTGGGGATTGTTTTAAACCATAAAGAGATTTCTTCAACTTACACACCTTTCCATCATACTTATCAACATCAAATCTAGGGAGAAGGTCCATGTACTACTCTTCTTCCAACTCTCTATTGAAGAATGCATATTTGACATCCAATTATTGTAGCTTCCAATCCAAATTTGCAGCAAGAGACAAGAGAACACAAATTGTGTTTAGTTTTGCAACGAGTGCAGATTTCTTTCGATAGTCTACTCCAAAAGTCAACGAACATCCTTTGGCCACCAACCTTACTTTATACCTTTCAATGGACCCATCAACCTTATATTTGACCGTAAAGATCCATCGTCATTCTACCATTGGTTTATCTTGAGGACGATCAAGTATATTGTCTACGTATTGTTAAGCTTTAAAGCCTTCATTTCATCATCTATCCCATTTTTCTACCACAGATTCACTCATAGCCTCTTGAATGGACTTCAATACCTCATTGGCTTCTAGATTGAGAGCTAAGGTTTGAATTGCCGAAGATAAATGACTAGAACCAATACACCAAGCGATTAAATGGTGAGTACACGATCTCACACCCTTTCTAAGTGCAATAGGGAGATTAGTATCATTAGTATTGTCTTGAGGCAAAAGGGTAGATTGTTCAGTACTTAAAAATGAGATAGATTCATGACTATGCAGCTGAGACTGTGGTGGCTCCACTCTTCTTTGAGCCGTTTGTTATCGAGAATAAACAAGAGTTTAAAGTTGCTTTTCACTTGGATTTACGTTGGCTTGATCATCATGATTATTACATAAAATAAAGGAACTGACTCTTCTGTATGAGTAATTGAGACAATCTGGATAGGTATTTTTGGCTGAGCTTGACTCTGACATTTAGATCGTCAATCTCCTAAAAATCTCCATCAAGATTACTTGTAAAAAGGCTCAGTCTCCCCCTAAGGGAAATTTAGGGAGAAGAATGATTGCGACTCAAGAAATGTAACATCTATGGTAGTGTAAAATTTGTTGGTGGCTAGACAATAACATTTATAACTTTTCCAAGTAGGAGAGTAACCAAGGAAGACACATGTTCTAGCTTTTGGATCCAATTTATGACGTTCATGATCATAAAAATGAGTAAATACAGGACACCCAAATATTTTGAAGTGGATCATGAAGACAGATCAAATTTGAGGATAAATAGTGAGTAATACTTCTAGTGGAGTGTTAAATTTCAGAACACGAGAGGGCTTCTGATTAATGAAATAACACATAGTAAGGACAACATCACCCAAAAAATGGCTGGGAACAGAATGGGTGAACATGAGAGCACTAGCAATTTCTAAAAGATGCCTATTTTTTCTTTTAGCTATACCATTTTGTTGGGGGGTACTGACACGGGAACTTTGGTGCATGATTGCATTTTGAAATAGGAAAGTACCCAATATTTGATTAAAGTATTCCGACCCTTTGTCTGTGCAAAGAATTTTGATACTCATATTAAATTGATTATGAATAAAGATGTTGAAAGATTGGCACAGTTTCAATTTTTTTTTAAGTAAATAGGCCCAACATACTCTAGTATGGTCATCAGTGAAGGTAAGGAACCAACATTTATCGGACATGGTTTTGATGCGAGACAATCCCCATAAATCACTTTGAATCATTGTGAATGAAGTAAAAGGTATATACTCAACACAGAATAAGATGTACGAAAGTGTTTTGCAAGATAACACACTTCGCAATGAAAAAAATCTATATTACAGAAAAGATAAGATACAAATGTTTAAGATACTAAAGCTCGGGTGCCCTAAATGACGATGTAAAAGTAGAATTTATTGTTCTTTAGAAGTTGACTCACAACCAACCTGGAGAACTTGTTTATTCCTTAAACTTGGTTCTTTGAAGTAGTAGAGCCCCTCAAAGCCATCAGCATTTCCAATCATCATTCCCGTTATCAAGTTCTGAAACAAACACTTATAGCCAGTGAATAGAGCTTGGCATTTTAATCATGAGTCAACTTTTGAATGGAAACTAGATTGCAACATAATTTAGGCACATGGAGCACTGAGTGCAATGTAATATTCGAGCTAAGAACAACAAAATCAAAGCCCTCAATAATAGCCAATGACCCATCTACCAGCTTGACATGTGTCTAAATCAGGTTGGGTGAGTACATGGTAAATATATGATGAAAAGCTATCATATGATTAATCGACCAAAATCTAAGATCCACTGACCAGAATATTGCTTACTTATTAAAATTTCACTAAAAATACCTCGTTGTGCCACGAAACTAAGAGAATGGTTGGACTTAGCCAACATAGTTAAGAGGCGATAGAGTTGTTGGAGTTGCACCTTCGATAATGGAGGGAAAGAGGTGGTCAAATTTGAAGGATTTGATATGGTTGGATTCGACACACAAGGGCTCACCTAATAGTTGGAGGAGTTGGTTCGATAAAGTGGAGTACTTATGGTTGGAGGTGACCGAGAATCTCATGATAAATTCTTTCATTTGGGATTCCCAACATTGATCTTTTGTATGGTTTCATAAGCTTGCAGTGATCACACCATAGGTTTTTCTAGTGAGTAGACCAGGATGGAGGTGGTGGTCCTCGCGCTGCCAAAGCTGATGTTTCTAGAATGAGTTGCGCATCATCATGTGTTTCCGACTTGACTTCCAACAGACTTTTCCAAAGATTTTGTCAATGGTTGGGATTGGCTTTGTGGCAAGCAAGCGGTTACACACATCATCTAGTTCCGAAAAGAGAACTACAAGAAAATCATAGATTTGTTCCTTCTCGATATGTTTGCAGAAGCATTCAACATCCTTTAGTTTCTCCCATTCGAGATTGAGAAATAGATTGAGTTTAGTCCACAACAGACATAATGAGCTGTAATATTGGGTGACATCGAATTCACTTGTCATAGGGAGCACACCCTATTACATAATTTGAACAACTGAGCCGAGTTATCAAAATCAGAGAAAGATGATAGCACACAAAATATGTTATCTTTATGCTTTATTTTAGCTAGTTTTGTGGATTAATTTATGTTCTTTCAAGAGTTTATTTTTTATAATTTGTAAAAACCAAGCATTCTTTTATGAAAATAAGAATCCGATACTTTCAGGTTGAGAAGCGAGCCTAAGAAGAGTAAATTTAGCCAAGAAACGAAGAAATAGAGCCGAAACAAGTAGAAACCCGAGAGCATAGCTTCTCAATGCTAGGCTAAGAGTTGAGATGCTCAAAAGAGGAAGAGAAGCTTGCGATCAACTGAAGGACAACATGGTAGCACACAAAATGTGATATATTTAGGCCCTATTTTAGCTAGTTGTGTGAATTAAATTCTAAACTTTCATGAGTTTATTTGATAATTTATAGGAACTGATCATGGATTCGGTGTTGTTTAGGTTGAAAAACTGAACCTAAGAAGAGCAAATTTAGCTAAGGAGTGGAGGAGATATGTTAAAAAGAGCCAAAACTCAACAACACAGTGTCTCAATGCCGAGCTAGGGTGTTGAGAGGCCCAAAATTGATGCAAATGTGTGCGGTCAACGAAGAATGAAGACCGACGTGAGATGCCGACCTTGGTGTCTCAACATCATTAGTGAAGACACGCTCGCACGCACCCGCCCTTGCCCCACGAGACGCTACTTTCAGCGTCTCAATGCTACAGCCAATGGTTCACCCTAAATGATGCCCCTGCCAAGGGCTTCTTGTGCAAAATAAAGGCAGCATTAAGTGTCTGCCGACAAAATGTTTTTAAAAGAAAATTTTCATTTGCGATTTTAGAGAGACAATTTGGAGAGAAAAAGCTACAGTTTGCAATTGGGTTTTTTAGAGGAAGAGGAGCTTCGCATGGACCTTTTAGACCAATCCAATGCTCGGGATTGCGGACTTTATGAGGGGAACTAGTGTGACTAGCATCTTTGGGAGTTTTCTTTACCCTTTTTCGATTCAGTAGTTAATTGTAGTCTTTATTGTGGAGTCTATTCTGTATTGTGGATTTGAGTAGCAAGACTTCGCCTTAGACTGTTTTGTAATACTTTTGGACGTTTTTATGCTTTTTTTAATGCAATTGACTATTTTTATTTTGTAGCTAATCATTTATGCATTTATGTGCCCAATGCTTTTATTCTCCTGATCAAAGAATAAACAGATTTATAGATTTAAGTCTTTAGCTCGAGAGAGTAAAGGTTTATATTAGTTCAATCAAATGTATGATGGTTGTAAATCATAGTCCGAGAGTAGGGGTTTACTAATAGATCTCTAGGGGGGTTATTAACGACCCGTGATGACAAGTAGGATTGTCTTGAGATCGAGAGAGGAATGGATCACAATAATTCTTCTAAGGGGTGATAGTTAGTGAGAGATTTGTTAATGCCTAGCTAATTTGTGGGCAACAAACCCGAGAGGTTGAGCCTGCATATTAGTGAGAGACTTAGTTGAGCTCGAGAAAGGAAGTTGAACATTAGATTATTCACAACTTATGATTGTTGCATGATAGAATAGTTTGTTTTGTTAATCAAGTGTATTGTCCAAAGCATGAAAATTCAGTTCTAAAGCACGCTTTTCTAAATGTCATCTCTAGTTAATTAGGAGAAGGAGTAGTTTAATTAATTTTATATCTTGTTTTTTGACTCCCTAGATAAAATGAGGTATAATTAACTATGGTCATTAATCAAACTAGAAACTCAATCTTGAGGAAGACACTCAATACTCAATTCCAATATATTCAAAGTGACACCGTACACTTGCGATCATGCAATCATAAGATTAGTCTCTCGAGGCCAGCCTTGGCATCTTGACGCCATTAGTAGTAACATGCGAGCGCCCCCTCCCTTACCATTCAAAGTAGCATCGAGACGTTACTTCAAGCGTCTCAATGCTATGAGTTTATTGTCTGCCCTAATGTACCAATGTCGCACCGTTTTGTGTCTTTCTTTGGAGCAGTGGTAGCATCTCGACACTACTGGCTAGGAGCATATAAGTAAATTTTATTTCTAGGTTTCAAGGAGGCCATTTGGAGAAAAAGAGCTACGATTTGCAGCTGAGTTTTTCAAAGGAGGAGCTTCCCATGGAGATTTTTGAGCGATCTAAGGCTTGGGATTGCGGGCTTCACAACGAAAACGAGTGCGATACGCATTTTTTAGAGTTTTTTTGGTTCCTTTTTTAATTTAGTAGCTTTTTGTAGATTTTTTTAGGGAGTCTATGTTTTGTATTGTGATTTTGAGTAGCGGGACTCCGTCTTAGAACTTTGGATGTTTTTATGCGTGTTTTAATTTAATGGACTTTTTACCTTGTAACAATAAATTCTTGCATTTGTATGCTCAGTGCTTTCATTCTTCTGATTAAAGATTGAGCCGATTTGTAGATTTAAGTTTTTAGCTTGCAAGAGTAAAACTTAGATTCGTTCGTTAAATACATGACTAGATGAATCATTGTGGGAAAGTGGGAGTTTATATCTAGAAGGATAAAATTACTATCTCTACGAGATTATTAGCGAGTCGTGATGACAAACGGGTTACCCCTTTGCTTGAAAGAGAAAATGGATTGCAATAAAACTTCTATGGGTGATAATTAGTGGAAAGGGTTGTTATTGCTTTGATTATTAGTGGGCGATTATTCTCGAAAGGGTGATCCTTTAGATTAGTGAAAGACTTAGCTAATCTCGATACAGAAAGCTAAAACATTAGATTTTTCCCATCTTATGAATGTTGCATGATTGAATAGTTTGTTTTATTAATCAAGTATATTGTCCAAAGCATGAAATTGTGTTCTAAGGCACAGTCCCAAATGTTGTCTCCAATTAATTAGGAGTAGGTGTAGTTTAATTAAATTCCTATCTTGGTTGGTTCCCTAGATAAAACAAGGTATAAGTAACTATGGTACTTAATCAAATTAGAAAATCTAATCCCAAGGATGACACTCGATACTCAAATTCACTATATTAAAACTGATACCGTACACTTACGGTCATGCAATGTTGTAATTAAGTTTTTAGTGCCGTTGCTGAGGATCAACGTAATTAATTCTTTTATTATTAAGAAAATCTTGCTAAACTTTACTTTAGGGTGTATTTTACTTTTTTTTATTTGATTTTTTTAGTGCATGCAAAGAAGTAGAGGGGCTAATCTTGTTTTATTTGACCATGAAATTGACAGGACTTTTAGAAAAGGCATGAAAGAGAACAAGACGAGCTCGACATGATGTTTGAGCAACAAAAGGACCCAAAAACGATCAGAGATTATTTTCAGCATATAATCCGCACAGCTCAGCCCAAGATTGCCCATACACTGATAAATGTACTTAATTTCGAGCTTAAACCTGTCCTCATCTAGATTGCTAGGGAGAGCCCATTTAGAGGACACCATTCAGAAGATCGTCACAAGCACATCCATGCATTCCTCAAAATTTGTAGTATTGTAAAATTTCAAGGAGTTTTTGCTGACTCCATCAGACTAAGGTTTTTTCCTTTCTCTGTGCAGGATAAGGTTAAAGACTGGCTTAAGACCATCCCATCAGAGAGCATCACCACATGAGACGAGGTAGCTCAAGCCTTTCTACCTAAATTCTTTCCACCTACCAAGACTCAGAGGCTGAGGACGAAGATAGAAACATTTCGATAGAATGATAGAGAGCAATTGTTCAAAGCGTGGAAGCGATACAAGGAGCTTCTAAGGAAATGCCCACAACATGGCTACCCAGATTGGCTACAGATCCAACTCTTCTATAACAATCTGTGTAGTAATACTTTGATTTTTGGATGCAGCTTCAGGTGGTTCCATTTTTTCCAAAACAGCTGATGGCTCTAAACACCGTTGGAGGACATGGCCGCTACAAGTTACAACTGGCTGTCAGAGAGGTCTCATTAGAGAATAGCTGGAATGTACGAGCTGGATAAGGTAAGTTCTCTAAAAGCTCAATTGGCATCTTTGACAAACACTTTTAGTAATCTTGTCAAACCAAGAAACACTCGATTCATTGCAACAATGTCAGCTTGCAATGCATATCCAATGGATGGAGTTCCTGACATGAAGCATGTCGTTATGTCAACAGGAACTTTGGGTTCCAAGGAGGCTAGATGTAGACTCCAATGTCTAATTAGTATCACCTAGGTATGCGTAGTTATATAATTATTTTTCTATGTAATAATATAAGGGTTTTGCAGGATTCATCAAGGTTTGCATCAACATCCCAAGCGCAGCCTGAAAAGAATCCATCACTAGAGGACTTGTTGAGAATGTTCATCACTGAATAATGAAAAAGGACAGATCAGTTGTAAAGCATGGTAGATGGACACGATAAGTCCATAAAAAATATAGAGGTTCAGGTGATCCAGATTGTCAGCACCCTCAACTCTACGTAGAAAGGTAAGTTCCCGAGCAACATAGAGGTAAATCTTAGTGAATAATGCAAAGCTATTACATTGACGATTGGAAAATTGTTGGGGGTGTCTGAGAAGAGAAGTGAGGCCAAGGAGAATGATAAGAAATGTGAGAAAGATGAGAAAGATGAAATGAAAGAGAAAGAAGGAAATGGAGTTGATGGGCAAGCTGAGGGGAGACATACATCTTCTTGTTCAGGGAAGTTTCCCGACCCTGCTATTTCTATTAGTAATAACCTTCCCTACCCTCAAGGTTTTTATAAAAAGAATTTGGATGATCAATTTTCTAAATTTTTAGAAATTGTTAAAATTCTCCATATTAATATTCCTTTTGTTGACACCCTCGAGCAGATGCCTAACTATGAACAATTTATGAAGAAGGTGCTGTCAATGAAGAAGAGATTTAAGAAATATGAAACAATGAGCTTCACTGAGGAATGGAGTGTGATTTTGTAGAGGAAGCTACCATAGAAAATGGAGGATCTAGAGAGTTTTACTGTTCCCTATACTATTTGCAGTTTAAATATAAATTGTGCTTTGATAGATTTTGGTGCTTCCATTAATCTTATGCCTTTATCTGTTTATAGGAAGCTTAACCTAGGAGAGGTACAACCCACTACCATATCCCTACAAATGGTTGATTGACTCATCACATATTCACGAGGTGTTGTAGAGGATGTGTTAGTGAAGGTTGGTAAATTCACTCTTCATCAAGATTTTGTAGTGCTAGATTTGGAAGAGGATGCAAGGTACCCATTATCTTGGGAAGACCGTTCCTAGCCACTAAAAGGGCCCTTATTAATGTTCAAGAATATAAGCTTACCTTGAGAGTAAACGAGAAGGAGGTAAGTTTCAACATCTATTGCTCATTAAAATATGCTGATAAATGTTAATATTCCTACTTATGATTTGACAAATGCGAACTTATTTTTTGAACATGCTGAGAAAAGCATGTTGAACCCTACTTGTGGTAGTTTAGGTTCTGTGAATGATGTTGGTTGTACTTCTGAGATATGTAATGACATACATGTTACCCATCTCATTCATATACCTGCACCATCATTGCATGCTAAAAAGAAAAAATAGGCTAGGTAAGGGAAAGACTTTAAAGCATCATGTTAGTAAGAATATAACAGGGTCTTTCTTGTTATATTCTTACTTGGCCAAGCGGTCTTGGTCAACAAAGCACATGTGCACTAGTTCCTAGGAAAGCGAAAACAATGGTGGTCGAGTCCATTTGTTATAAAAAAAGGTGCTATTTTGGAGGTACCATGGAGTTGCTTGCCATTGATAGATCGAGGCTTAAGGTAAGACACGAAAAGGTTAAACACTGCCATCCTAAAGATTAGTAGATGTGGAGGACATACTTTTGGAGGAGCCTACATGATGGATGTCCCATCTAGCTAAGAGACATTAAACCAAGTGCTTCTTGGGTGGTAACCCAAGCATTTCTTCCTCTCTTTCCCTTCGTTATATATTTTATTAGTTGTTTTTATGAGTCTGATTGTTCTTTGAATCTAGATATATTTTATCCCCTTTTTCAGGAGCCATAAGAACAACCGTACTCAATCCACTTGCCTGTCATGTGCAGAGCGTCTCACCCTTTAGGCCAGTACTATTTACTCTCTTGCTTTGTTTTTCTTTTAATACATTGAGGATAATGCATGATTTTAAGTTTGGGGTGTGGGTAGTACTTTGTGAGTCCTGATGAGTTTTGATGAATTTGAGCTTAATTTTTAAAATTTTTCTTGAATAAATTGAGAATTTATAGTTATGGACCAAATTGCTGTGGAATTTCTTTATGCATGCTATTGAGGAGGAAAGTATATGATTTGCTCTGACTAGTCTGCTGTGTGTGAATATGGAAATAAGATAACATTATTCTTAGTTGGGTTATTTTAAATCCTTCTCGAAATTCCTTGTTTATGAGCGCATAGCCCTCTTGTTTAGAGTTTTGAAGGTTTAAAATGTTTTTACAGGAGCTAATTGTCTTTAGATGTCCTTGAAAAGTTGTAGTGCTACTTAAGGTGACTCTCTAGTATGTCTAGCAGAGTTAGTGTGCTTTAAAGAAAATAATTGATGAAGATTACTCCTTCTTTCTTTGGGCATTAGTAATCGATTACCATCGCTGAACATGCAAAAAAGAAGTGAGTAAGCATAGGCACCTTGATGGATGTGTTGCTTGTAGTTGGATATCCAATACCTAAAAAGTAGGGGTAAGCTAAAACGAAGGTGACACATCTCGAGAGGATTCTTCTATTAGTTTTTTATTGGAGAAAAAAAAGGAAAACAAATTTGAAATAAAAGAAAAGAAAAGAAAAAATAAGTTATGTTAGCTACTTAGACTAAAAGTTTAAGCCTAATAGTGCCTTAGTGCAGAGTAGAGGTAGACTAGAGTGGTTCTTTTAAACTCATTTCGAGCTTATAAACACTAGAACGAGAGGCGTTTGCACACACACCCACGAGAATTGGCCTGCAAATCTCTTAATGATGAATGTGTTTGAAAGTTTTAATGAATGCACCTACATATCTTTCAGAGCATTGAGACTTGAGTTAATGGCATGTATTTAGGAGTTTCCTTATTTTGTTTATTGTTGGGTTTTAATTTTGTTCGAGACTAGTAAAAGATTAAGTTTGGGGTGTTTGATATCACACAAAATATGCTATCTTTAGGCCTTATTTTAGCTAGTTTTGTAGATTAATTTCTATGATTTCACGAGCCTATTTGTAGAATTTGTAGGAACCCAGCATTCTATAATGAAAATATGGATCTGATGTTATTCAAGTTGAAAAATGTGCCTAAGAAAAGTAAATTTGGCTAAGGAAAGAAGAAACCCAAGAGCATAGCGTCTCAATGCCAGGCTAGGGCATTGAGATGCCCAAAGGAGGAAGAGAACGACGTCGAGAGTAGCATGTGCACTTGCACCCCTTCCCTCACCATTCGTAGTAGTGTTGAGACAGTACTTCAAATGTCGAGAAACTATGTGTTGGGTTTTATGTCATAAAACTCAGTGACATGTAAACGTATTCTATCATCAATAAAGTAGTTATTGAAGTTATTCAGTAAACTTGTTATCGAATTAATTATAACTCTATAAATCCAATAAACTAAGAACCCATGGCTATAACATGAATACTTAGACTTTATGTGGAGACATTTAAGTAAATAGTCAAAACAGTCCATAGTATACGGATTAGGTTGGGTACCTTCTCCTTGGGACACTATGAAACGCAGCCCGCTTTGTATATGATACAAATGATGTGATCTTAAATCATTCATGTGGAGACATGCGAGTGGGGCATTCTATGCAATTAGTTTGCATAAGACTAGATCGCAAAATAGTCATTGTTTCTGTATAACGTCGTTCACTGAAAACACTAACTAATTTCAATCTGATGACCTAGCTAACTATGAACTCCTGTTTATTCGGGATTATCCTTTCATCTGCATGGGTGAGAGAGGCTCAACAACGCCTACTCAATATACCTCCCATTTCAAGGGTAAGACCGTGTAGATAGCTGAGGACATAGTCCTACAAGATGGAATGCACTCCTACCCGACTTGACGAATAGTAGGAAGGTTGTTCCCTTAAGGGCTAATTCCAGGTCTTGAACAAGGCCCCCCCTCTCATTGGCTTCGAGAGGGAGGTCGGTTTGTTGGTTAGACCACAAACCAAGTTGTTCATTAGAGGGATTAGTGGTACTTAAGGAATAAGAGGTAACTCAAGGGTATGACGATAATTGACCCAGTTGAGGTTACGAACAACCTGTGAAGGATCGACTTACTGATCATGGCTATATCAAATGGACACAAATATATCTATAGTGAGAAGAGTGCAGCTACGAGCTTTAGTGGAGTGACCCGTTAGTTAACGAATGTCTATTAGTTAGGTCAAAGAGTTTGGCTAGTTAATCTCAGATCATTGGAGCTCATGATCTATAGGTCTATTAGGTCCCTCGACTAGCTCATATCGGATAACACCTTGAACAGTGTAGTGAATGAATTTGAAGCGTTCAAATTCAGGTTCTGGAGAATATTAAATATATGCGATATATTTAATCTATCAATGTTTGATTGCGAATTAAACGATCGATAGGAGTTAAAAATAACATTTAAATGAGATTTAAATGTTGTATATATGAATAGGGATTCATATTCAAAAAAATAGTTTTTTCGAAAACCGGGATCGATGGCAGAATATTATTATTTTAATATTTGATATTAAAATAATTAAAAAATTAAATTAGAAAATGTTTTTAATTTAATTTATTATTTTGTTTTTAATTTATGAAATTAAAAATCAAATTAATAAAAGGAAAAAAAAAGTAAAAAAGGGAGGAAATGGAATTTGGTGAAATTTCATTTCCCTCACTTCGTTTCTTCACCAATTGCCACCTCCATTTTGGTTGCTACCTCACCTTGATTGAGTGTCAATCAAGGATGAGGTAGTTGTGCATGATTTTCTCTATAAATTGGAGCCATTTTCGTGCATTATATTGATTGATGCTTTGATCAATTTTCCTCCCAAACTTGGTGTTCAATGTGTTGAACCTAAACCAAGCTTCACCTCTTTTCATCCCTAATTCACCAATCAAGGGATCCCACCATCCCGTTCCAAGGCTGGAGAATAGCTGAGAAGACACTAGTGGTGGTCTGGAGCTTGTTCGTGATCAATTCTGCTGGAGATAGAAGGAGAATTTGAGCTAAAAAGGTTAGTATGCTATTTCTCTGTTTTTCCTCCTTTAAAGCATGGGTTTATCCACTTAATTTGAGCTAATTAGAGTGCATAAGATCCTAATCCGCTGCATATGTATGTTGATACATCCTTCACTATGAGCATATTGTCCACCCTAATGTACCAATGTAGCGCTTGTGTTACTTTGGTGTAGCATCGAGATGCTATGGGTTTGATATAAGCAGATTTTATTTCTAGGTTTTGGGGAGGCCATTTGGAGAGAAAGAGCTACGATGTGCAACTGAATTTTTCAGAGAAGGAAAAGCTTCCCATGGAGCTTTTGGAAAGATCCAAGGCTCGGGATTGTAGGCTTCACAATAGAAAGTGTGGCACGTGTCTTCGGGAGTTTTCTTGTTTCTTGTTTAATTTAGTAGCTTTATATAGACTTTTTGAGGGAGTCTATTTTGTATGGTGATTTTGAGTAGCGAGACTCTATCTTAGAACTTTGGATGTAGAATTTTGGATGTTTTTATAGTTGTTTTAATTTCATAGATTTTTTATCTTGTAGCAATTCATTATTGCATTTGTATGCTCAATGCTTTCATTCTTCTGATCAAAGATTGAACTGATTTGTAGGTTTAAGTTTTTAGCTTGCAAGAGTAAAACTTAGATTTGTTCATCAAATGCATGACTAGACAAATCATCATGCACAAGTAGGGGTTTATTTCTGGAAGGATAAAATTATTATCTCTATAAGAATTATTGGTGAGCTGTGATGACAAGCGGATTACCCCTTTGCTCGAAAGGGAAAAAGAATTGCAAGAAAACTTATATTGGTGATAATTAGTGGAAAGGGTCATTAATGCTTTGCTTATTTGTGGGCAATTATTTTCGAAAGGGTGATCCTCCAAACTAGTGAAAGACTTAGCCAAGCTCGATAGAGAAAGCTAAAGCATTAGATTCTTCCCATCTTATGAATGTTGCATGATAGAATAGTTTGTGTTATTAATCAAGCATATTGTCCAAAGCATGAAATCGTGGATCTAAGGCACACTGATAACTCTCCAAAAGAGGTTTATTATAGCCTCAAATTGGGTTGAATGCGTGTATATCTGGTCACATTAGTTTAAGAAAAGCATAAGTGAAGCTTTGAGTACTCTACTATTGCCAATTTACCTTATTGAAATATTATTTTATTAAATTATATAGTGTTATTGAATTTCAGGTTTAGAATTATGGCAGATGATAGGAGGTGAAACAGTTCAGAAGCAAGTGAAAAAGCAGTACCATATGGTAGGAGTCTCCCAAGCACAATGCTCTAGCAATGTGAAAAACAAAATATTCCCCAAAGTTTTCCATTGTATGGAAAGTTAGTATGGTGCATGTGATGTCTGAATGAGGCGTGATTCATCTTCTCTTTGCATGTGGGACTTCAGGAGGAAGCTTTAAGTCATTTTACACCCATTATTTAAGCCAAGAGGCACACACTTCTAGGACAAGCTGCCAAAAAAGAAGGAATCTAGAAAAGAAAAGAAGGATTCTCTCAGTAGAGGAATTCCGACCACCTGAGTAGAAACCAACTAAAAAGTTGTTTCAACGCCTCTTAGTTCTTTATTCCCCAGCTCCTTTACTCAGCTTAGTTGTCTTTATCTTTGATTAGTGTTTAGTCTACAACTTTTTTTAATTTGATGACTATATTTTCTTGCATTATGAATAGTAGCTAAATGCCCATTTGGTAGTTAATGACAACATTCATGTATTGCTAACATTGTTGTGACTTCTTTTTGGTGAATGGAAACATTTCTTCTGTTTCCTTGAGTTGCCTGAGTGTTTAATCGTTTTCTTCCTAGTTGGTCATCAGACACAAAGTCCTAACTACTCATACTGACAAGTATAGGATTAGTCGACCTTACTCAAGGAATGCAGTAGTGAGAGGACTTATTTCCCTTCCTGTAGATGCATTAGACATAGTGTTGAAGGTGTAAAACTAAATGTAATTTATTCTTTAATTCTTAGACCTAAGCTTAGACATAAATCAAGTGTGATCCAAAGTATAAGCTGCTTGAAAGAGTAATTGTACAGAGATATCCGATTTACAGTTAGAGGGTCGATTTCTAAGAAAAAGGTATAGCACTATGTCACTTTGCATGTCTGAAAGTCATTAACTACCCTTTATTAATTCTTATTGTTTTTTTTTAAACACCCTTGCATGATGTTTAAGTATACAACTTCACCCAATTGATTATCTCCTCCCCTTTCTCTAAATGACAATGTCGCATCTCATAGATACATTTTTGTACGGAATAGTCAAAATAATTGTTAAGGTTGAGTCTAATCCTGTCTTAATTCCCTAAGGAACGATATCCTAGAATACTCTAGTGCTACTTGTACGATTGTTTATACTTGAGCATATTTGTCTTCTTTTTTAGTTATATTTGGTATGAAAGCATTGTTAGCACTCTAAAAAGTGTTATTTTAGGGCTAAATTTATAGAGGTTTTGTGGCATTTCATGTGTGCTTTGATGCATTTATTGTTGACTTTTTAGAAACTAAGTATTTCAAGGCAAAAATAAAGATCCAGGTCGGTTCGGATTGAAAAAGGGCCCACGATGAGCAAAACCGGCCAAGTAACGAAGAAACAGAGCCTAAATTGGTGGAAAATCCGAGAGGTAACATTGAGATGCCATCATTGGGCGTCTCAACGCCGAAATCTACAAAAACACGATCTGGAGATGAACAATGTCTCAACGTTATTCAAGGGCATCTCGACGCAGTTGAACAGATGCCCAATGCCCCTAGCCTGGCGCGTGCCACCACGCCACTATGCGCAACGCGCCCCACTAGCAGCACATTCTGAGCGCGTAAGTGCGCCTGCTCCATCCTCAACGTCGCGCGGCCGCACGCTCAACCCTGCACTCAACGCCCACCTCCTCTGCCCAGCGCGCGCGCGTGCCTGGTCCATGCTACACATGGACGCGTACAACGTCTCAAAGTTGCTGAATTTTGGCCGCTCAGCCCAAAACGCGCGTTTTGATTATTTGACGACGCTATTGGCAAATTAGTATAAATGTCATTTTTCACGATTAGGGCTAAGGATCTCGGTGTTTGGTGGGATTTTTGAGAGAATTCGAGGGGGAAGACCGTGGGCTTTTATTCTGGAGCTTTTGGGAGGTTTTGGAGTGCTGGGATCGGGTTTCCACGCCTCGAGAAGTGTGTCTACGGCAGAAACGACTTGATTTCATTTAGAAGTGCCCTCTTTCTCTTCCCCCTCTGTTTATTCACTTTTTTAATGATTTTTCTGGGCTATTTGTGATGTATTTCAATAGCTAAACACTTGGGTTTTAGGGTGTTGGTTGAATGAATGTTTATGATTTATTGATTTTTTTGTGGGAATGAAATTTATCACTTTTTTATGCTATTTTCCAGCTTTAATTCACTACATTCCCTTGGCCATTGGATGTATGTTTGCTATTTTTGTTATCTTGCTCGAGAGAGAGGGTAGTAAAATTAGATCAAGAACATTAGACGTGAGCTTTCTATGCACAAAAGTGATAGGAAAGTTTGTGAAGTTTGGGATAGGTTTCTTTATGCTACTTTTAAATTCTTGTTGCAAGAGATCGAATAGGGAGTTAATTTTGAAAGTTGGTGGACCTTGAGAGGGGAAAACCCATAATCAATTAACCTTAGACTTAGAAAACGTGTAATAAATTACATCCGACGAGCTAATTAATTGCCTAAATAATTCATTCACCAAGCCAACACCGTAGAACCTCCTTTCCCTAAACTAATTCATAATTCTCGTGCATCGCTATTGCTTTCTTTAATTTTAGCGTTGTTGCATGAAGTTGGGACCCCTAAATAAAATTGAAATAATTAATTGATAACTAAGAAAATTAAAGAACACGATTCCCTGAGGACGATACTTGTCCTCTTGAGCTGTTAGTACTACGATTGACTCGTACACTTGCAGTGACGCTTTGTTGGGTGGGATAAAGTTTTTGGTGCCCATTGCCGAATAATCGGTGCATTTTAAATTTTCTTATTATCGAGGCGTTTAAGTAGGTCTTAATTTATGGTGTAAATTGTACATGATTTTTCTTTTCTTTTTGTATTATTTTGGTATATGCCCAGTACTTGAGGCACTAGCCCTGTTCCTGTTGATCCAGAAATTAAACGAATGTGCAGGAGAAATATAAGAGAATAGAGAGCAGTACTCAAACCTATGGTCAAGCAAGAAGGAGACCCACGGGTTATCCGAGATTATTTCCAGTATATGATCCCTAATGCTTAGCCAGGGATCGTGCACACACCGATCAATGCCCCAAACTTCGAACTTGAGCTGGGACTTATTCAGATGGCTCGGGATTGTGCTTTTTGGGCTCAATTGAGGAGGACCCACATAAACATATTCGCTCATTTCTCGAGATTTGTGTACAGTAAAGTTAAATGGGGTACTGAACGATTCCATTCACTTACTTTTATTTTCTTTATCTTTGCAGGACAAGGCAAAGAATTGGTTGGAATCTCTACCAGCTGACAGCATCTCTACATGGGATGAGCTCGCCCAAGCTTTCCTGAACAAATTGATCCCACCAGCCAAGACCCAGAAACTGAGAAACGATATCAGTAATTTTGTTCAAGCTAATGATAATCAGCTCTACGAGGCTTGGGAAAGATTTAAGGAGCTTCTACAAAAATGCCAACACGGCTGCCTAGATTGGCTTTAGGTACAGTATTTCTATAATGGGTTAGCGAGTACCACTAAGTCCATTGTGGATGCAGCTGTAGGAGGATCGCCCTTTTCAAAGACACCTCAGGTGGCCCAAGCCTTATTGGTCGACATGGAAACCACCAGCTACAATTGGCCATTAGAGAGGTCCACTCAAAGAACAGTTGCTCGAGTCCCAAGTTTACATGCAATTGATGAGGTGAGTGCTCTTAAAGCACCAATAGCTTCACAGACTAATTGTTGGGTGTGTATGTCCTAAAACTCGAATGGCTTGTAAACATATTCTATTTTCAATAAAGTTGTTATTGAATCTTT
>JAOANK020294644.1:0-15008 GCA_026257165.2 Telfairia occidentalis
GCCGCGTTCCATAGTGTCCCCAGGAAAAGGTACCCATCCTAATCCATATACTACGGACTGTTTTGGCTATTTACTTAAACTTGATCCACTTTTATGTCTCGACATATAGTCTAAGTATTCATATAATAGCCACGGGTTCTTCGTGTATTGGATTTATAGAGTTATAAAGATTCAATAACAACTTTACTGAATAACATCATAAAAACTTTATTGACAATAGAATGTGTTTACAAGTCATTCGAGTTTTAGGACATACACACCCAACACAGTGTCCATCCAATTTCCTTTTTATGTTTCTTCAACATATGTAACAATGAGTTCTCAAATTCATATTGTAATTTAGCAGCAATAATCACTGGTAATGTATTTTTAATGCCTAGGTAAACATATTTGAGATGAGATGGCAAAGGTTTCATTTGTAGCATTGGGGCCTCTTCGATAGATGGTATGATAGGCTGAAAGTTACGTTTAGACAAACTCAACGAATCAACTTTCTAGTTGTGGAGTAGTGGCATTCACACTTTTATTGCATGAGTGGTGAGTATTTTCAATTACACACATGTTTGTTGTAGACCATTACTGATTTTCCAGCATATGGAGACTTGGCTAGATGGAGTACAAAGGGTTATCAAGCATGTCTCATTTGTAAAGAAGATACATCGTCATTACAGATAAGGAGAAAAATATCTTTCATGGGACATCGACGTCTTCAACAGAGTCATAGTTGGCATAGGAGTAAGTAACATGACAGAAAGATGGAACGTCGACCTCCTCTAGCTATAATGGATGGAGATCATAGTCTCCAACAAATAAGTAGGATGAATTTTCCTATCTTGAGTAAGCATCCATTTATTTAAAATAAGAAAAGAAGGTGGAGTATTAATTGTAAGAAGAAGAGTATATTTTTCAATCTTTCCTATAGATTAAAATTATTATTAAGGCATAAGTTGAATGTGATGCATATTGAGAAGAATATTTGTGATAATTTAGTGGGCACTTTGTTAAGTATAGAATGAAGGACGAAAGACACACCAAATACTCGTTTGGATTTGGAGGATCTAAAAATGCGAAAGGACTTACACTTGCAAAAAGAAGGTGCTAGAATAATTAAACGACAAGATGCATATACATTGACTACTAGAGAAAGAATTGATTTTTATAAGTTCTTAAAATTAGCAAAATTTCCTGATGGGTTTGTGTCGAATATAGCATGATGTGTGAGCACTAAATGATGGAATGCCATGAGGTTTGAAAACTCATCATTCATATGTTCTACTACAACGATTTCTTCCTATTTGTATTTCAGCCTACCTACGGAAGGATGTGTGTGTAACGATTGTTGAGCTATGTAATTACTTTTTTTGTGATTTATGTCCAAAGTCCATACTCATTAGTGATCTAGATCGAATACAATCAGACATCCTAATTATACTCTACAAGTTTAAGAGAATATTCCCTCCAACATTTTTTGATGTCATGGTACATCTTGCAATTCAATTGCGATATGAAGGAAAAGTCTTAGGACCCGTTATATACAATTGGATGTACCCTTTTGAGAGGAGTGTATGGACATTGAAACAATATGTTCGCAATAAAGCTCGGCTAGAGGGTTCAATAGGAAAAGCATTCATAATGAATGAGTCTATAACCTTTTGTCCATTGTGTTTGCGTGAAGTCAAAACAAAATTTAATCAGATTGAACGTACTGATGACACAATCCCTAAAAAATGAGATATGTAGTGAATTTGACTTCTTTAAACGCAATGCACGACCATTAGGGGGATCGAATTTAGGAACACTATTGGAGAATGAGAAATGAATAATACATTATTATATATTAAGCAATTGTTCTGAGTTAGAGTCTTATTGAAGGTACGTTGCAAAAAAAAGATAAGTGATTTTTGGTTTCTGTGTATTCCAAAATACACTTATATTATATATATATATATATTTTAAATAGGTAACATTTAAGAATGATTCATCCTCAAGCAAATACGACATCTAAACTATATAAAATACACCAAGTACAATTTTTTGACTGGTTGAAGTCTCATATTCACTCACTACGTGATAGAGGGGAGCTCAGTATTCCACACCTCAGAAGAGTCGAGATCATTCGTCACCTTGGCTTTCTAATTTAGATGATTGGAATATCCTTTGCAATAGGTGGGAGACTAGCAATTAGTAGGTATGTGACATTTTCCGAACTATATATGAAGTTTATTTTTATTTATATTACTAATTATCATTTTATGTTAGAAATAATTGAAAATGAATAAACAAAACTGAGGCAAACTTCTATTTAATCAACTAGTTGCTTCAAAGGCATTTACTAGAATACAACAAGAATGTGTAAAGTTTTATACGTTGTTGATTTATGTTTTATTTCTTGCATGATTATCTTTCATAACGTGTCATTCAACTTACAGAAAGTGAAAATGTCGTCGTTGTTGGTCCACTGGATTTATTTCATGACACCATGTTCAATAGACGTGACGACACTAGTACAAATTTGGTTTTTAATGTCGAGCATTGCCCGATATTAAAAAATTTTGATGCTGGACGAGCGTCCGACATGAATATGAGTGTCATTGTAAGTTACAATGTAGAACACTTTTAATGTCGGGCCTTACAATGACAGAAAATTTTTAATGTCGGACATGACCCGACATTAAAAATTTGACCGACACGAAAACTGTGAGTCATTGTATAATACAATGACGGACGAGTTTTAATGTCGAGCTTACTTCATCTAACACCAAAATGTTTGTCATTATAACTCCTCCATCTATCAATTTTCTTGCAACTCCTCCATCAATTAGAGATTAGATCAGAAAATATACACATCTATCAACATTTCAAAAAAATAGTAAATCCAACAAATTTAACGTACCCAAATCTTCCTACAAATTGTGCTCATTCTAATCAAATTGCATCACTTTCTTCTTGTGTATAGGCTTCTTTTCTGTTAAACTATACATAAACAAAAAGAGAAATTAGATCAATACATTTAAATAAAAGTATTTTACTATACAACGATAAATAATAATACTTACAAGTTAAGTCATGTGTGTCCTGTGATTTATCATGATTTCTCCAATGTATTTTTGTACATGATATGCCCACATTCTACAAAACCCGATTGGCGTGAACACTGCAAGTTAAAAGAATAGAAACAACTCAATTAAAGTATCTATATATTTAAATAAAAAGTTAATGAAATTTTACCTTTAAGGGCTTACATGTTGTATTCTTGCGAGAATGTTGGATGGTATGTCTTGCATGCTACATATTAATTAACCTGAAAACATAAGTTTTGAACATAAAAATAATATAAATAAATCAGAACTTGAGAAAAATAAAAATTAATACTGACATATTTATGACACTTTGAAAATCTATCTTCCACTTTACTACATAAAGAGTTTAAAACATACACACAATTCTAATAAATGTCGAATACGATTAAGGTCTACAAGAGTAAAACAAAGGTCATATCTATTTTAATCTCATTCTTGTTCTCAGCCCAATCACACTTGAACAAGATAAATATCAAACTATGGTAGTTAAGCTCCCATATTTCTTGTGTTACAACAATAAAAAGATGTCTAAAATGTAGAACTTTTACAATTGGAGTAGATATCTTAGTAACATTCCTACAATTGGAATACAATGGTTTCCTTGCATCATCTAAGAGCTCACAAAAAGGTTGAGATTTACCATCCAAATGATCATGTATAGCCTCAAATATTGCAATGGTGTCATCAAAATTGACATATTCATAATCTTCTTTTGTACAAGCAAACTCATTTTCATTCTTTTTCTTAATTGGTATTGATTCACCATACCAAATTCATATCTTATAACTTTGATCAATACCATAAACAAACAAATGATCTCTGAGTGTGTTCACATTTTGAGACTTTGCATTCACACACTTTAAATATGAACAACATATGAAATTCGGTCTACTTGAATGATGTAATCCATTTTCAATGAACATCTCAATTTCTAAATTGTACTCTACTGACATTCTATTTTTTGTCATCCACAATTTATCCATAATAAGAAAATTTGGATTCAAATTGTTATCTACAAAGAAAAATAAGAAAAATTATTTAAACTTATTAGTTTTTTAGTTACCACATTTTCATCTATAATAGTTTTTTATTTAATAAAACAACACTATGATGTATATCACATAGTGTTTAATGGATAAAAGTAACAAAACCACGCCAAAGGAAAACCAAAATGTATTACTTAGTGAGATAAAAAGGTTGTGGGTAAAAAGTTATAACCAAAATGTAAAGTAAACCAACTCCAAAATAAAAAATCTATATTCACATCCAAAATGGATGTCATGCTTTTGATGGTAAATGGATGCCATAATTTCTTTCCTCCTTTCTTTCGTAGGTAATTCTCATTTTTATAAGTTTAGATTAGATCCAAAACATAAAATCTTCAAACCATAACTACCAAAAAATTTTCAAATTCTTCAAAAAAATTACTCAAAATTAGAATAAAACTTTCAATCTAACAACCATTCAGATCCGATCCAAAATCTAATAAATAATTTCAAACTATAGGCAAAATGCAAATTAAAGAGCTTAAAAAGAAGATAAACTCACTAAAATAGATCCAAAATGTTCAAAAGGAGGAGTAAATTTGTGAGTAACGGGGAGGAGAGTTAAGGTGTCGACGGCGGTGGAGGAGACCATGGTGGTGTGCGACGGCAGTGGAAAAGACCACCATGGGTTGTTGACAATGACCTTGAGAACAAAATGAGGATTTGGGTTTTTGCAGGCGGAGGAAGAACAAACAATGGCGTGCGACGGGTGGAGGAGAAATGGGTGTAGCGGGCATCAACGAATCTCACTGGAACAACGTGTCACGTTAGCAAAGGGCAGCGAAATGAGCTAAGGGAGGGGTGGGTTTCTCTACAATAGTAGTTCATGCGTGAGAGAGAGAGAAATGAAAATGGGAAAGAAAATGAAGCTTTTTTTAAAGAACTTTTAATGTCAGAAGGAAGACTTTTAATGTCGAACATTTTTAATTCCGGCAATGCCCGACATTAAATGTTAAATTTCAGAACAAAATGGGCACGCGTTTTACAACCCAAAATCTCAATTTTAATGTCAGACATTGTTCGACATTAATAGTGATATTTCTGAAAAAAAAGGTGTGACTTACCATGTCAGACAAAAAGTTAAAATCACATAATCGTGCCCTTTAGTGCCCTTTTTTTTGTCCGCCATTAAAAGTGCGTTCATTTTTTTTACCAACATTAAAAGCATTATTTGTACTAGTGCAGGTGGGTGAATGAGGTAGCTAGAGCAAAATATGTAAGTTTTGTTTTGCCTTAAATTCATATATACATTAAAAAAATTTGTACGCTTATTCTGATAGAATGTTGTGAATAAAAATGCAGGTTGAAATGCAACAACTTAGAGAAGCCTCATTAGTAGAAGGGTCCCATCCAATCCTAGAGGACGAAATATGTGAACGAGTTTTGGGCTCTAGATTAGGCAACGTTAAAGGCCTTGGTTGGGGGTCGAAACTAAAGTCACATAAGGCAGCAACCTTGACATTCCGTGTTAGTTCTGCACCAACATAACGAGAAAAAGAATTGGAAGCAGAACTATCTAATATGAAGGAAAAAATGGATGCAGACCATGTAGCCCACAAAGAAACTTCGAAGAAGTGGAGAAGTTAGAGGGGGAGGAATCGTTATAGAACAAAAAATGGGCAATGTTCGAGAACTTTATGAGCCATCCGCAAGGAGGCTCGCAAGGAGGTGGATCGTCGAACTAGGTATGAAATTACATTATGCATATTTATTTCAGATATATGCAGATTTACGAAAATTGTTGTTTGACTATCCTGTAATTATGGTAGTCAAATTTTTGTGGTACTAACATTCAGATTATAGATTTTATTTCGTAATCATTAGGCGGCTATCTTGCAGTCATTTGCCCATCTATTTTGGGTCGGTAAGGTGTTTTGAGTTGGCCTCGAGGGGTGGGTGACATATTTTCACACGGTTTTGGGCTGCTTTCTAAGTTGTTTCTTGGTTCAAAATGACACTTAGGTACATATTCGAACTCTTGTGCACATTTTAGTGAGTTCGACGACCTCAAGAGATTGGTAACGTCTTTGTAGTTGCATTAAGTCCTTGGGGGGTGGGTAACATCTTTCGGGTTGCACTTGAGTTCTTTTTAGGTTGTGCTTTAGTTGAACATGATACTTAGACATATTTTAGAACCCTTATGTGAGTTATAGTGAATTTGACGGCCTCAAGAAGTGGGTAACATTTTTTTGGGTTGAATTGAGTCCTTTCTAGATTGTGTTTTAGTTGAAAATGATACTTAGGTACATTTTGGTTCCCTTGTGTGTGTTTTAGTGGGTTTGATGGCCTTAAGAGGTGGGTAAGGTCTTTTAGGTTGTACTTGAGTCCTTTCTAGGTTGTCTTTTAGTTGAAAATGACATTTAACCACATTTTAGAACCCTTATATGCGTTTTAGTGAGTTTGACAGCCTCGGGGGGTGGGTAATGTTTTTTGGGTTGCACTTAAGTCCTTTCTAGGTTATGTTTTGGTTCCAAATGATACTTAGGCACATCTAGGAATGCATGTTTTATTGAGTTCGACGACGTTAGGTGGTGGGTAACGTCTTTTGAGTTGCACTTTTGGTTCTAAATGACACTTAGAATATTGAGTGTGCTTTGTAAGTTGTTTCTTAGTTGAAAATAACACTTAGGCATATTTTAGAACACTTCTACACATTGTAGTGATATTGAAATGATCAAGAGTGTGGGTAACGTGTTTTCAGTTCTACTTGGTTGCTTTATAGGTTGCTTCTTTATTTAAAATGTGACATTTTTTACATAGGCATATATTAGAACTCTTGTACACGTTTTAGTGTTTGTCGGCCTCAGGGGATGGTACATCTTTGTAGTTACACTCGAGTACATTCTAGGCTGAGTTTTGGTTCAAAATTATACTTAGGCACATTTTAGAACCCTTGTGCATATTTTAGTTAGTTTGTCAGCCTTGGGGGTAGGCAATGTCTTTTGAGTTGCACTTGAGTTCTTTCTAGGTTAAGTTTTGGTTCAAAATGACACTTAGACACAGTTTAGAACTTCTGTGCATGTGTTAGTGAGTTCAACGGCCTTAGAGGGTAGGTAACGTCTTTGTAGTTGCTCTTGAGTTGTTTCTAGGTGGCTTCTTGGTTCAAAATGACACTTGGAAATATTTTAGAACTCTTGTACATGTTTTAGTGAGTTCGTCGGCCTTGAGGGTGAGTAATGTCTTTGTAGTTCCACTTGAGTCATTTTTTGGTTGAGTTTTGGTTAAAAAATAATTCTTTGGCACATTGAGTGCTTTGTAAGTTGTTTTTGGTTGAAAAAGACACGTAGGCATATTTTAGGACATTAGTGTACGTTGTAGTGATATTAACATGATCGGGAGTGTGAATAACGTATTTTATGTTCTACAGGGTTGTTTTATAGGTTGCTTCTTGATTTAAAATGAAAATTTTTCTAGTTCGATATGACATTTTTTTTATGTACGTCCGTTGTAGGTTCTTTTTGTGTAGGTTGCTTAATACAACATTTTTTATGTTACTTTTTAGTTTGATGTTAGGGGGTCGGGGTTTGGTTTTACATTATTTTACTATAACATTTTGTATAATGTACATCTTATTATTAAACAAAATTCTTCTTTCATTTTAGGTACATTTCATGTTTGCAGTATGTTTCTCATGAAATAATTAATATTTTGATTTTACCAATGGAGCATTTTCGTTATTCTTAGGCTTAGGCTTTTCTTGTTCATTTCTTATTCAGAACTGAATGTAAAAACATTGTTTTGAAGTTAATATAAATGTTTATGTGGTTCGTAGGATTGTGAATGATGCGGGAAGGAGGCTTAATGGATTCAGAGCATGGTGGTGAAAGATTGATGATTTGATGTTTCGTCCAGCTAGGGACGTTAAAGCAAGCGCTTCTTGGAAGGCAACCCAAGTTTTTTTCCCTTATTTTCTTTCCTTTGTTTGTTTGTTAGGTAGTTTTTTTTTTTTTTTATGAACCCAGTTGTTCCTTGAATTTATACTCATTGCCCTTTGTTTTAGGAGCCATAGCATAGTCGTACTCAGTCCACGTGCCTATCATGTTGTGGATCATTTTACCCTCCAGGCTAGTATTGTTTACTCTTACTTTGTATTTTCTTTGGCTAGTATTGTTTACTCTTACTTTGCATTTTCTTTTCATACATTGACTACAATGCATGATTTTAAGTTTGGGGTGGGGTGTCCTGAGTACTGTGTGCTGCTAGGATAGATTACATGTGAATTGTGTGCTAAGCTCTTGAATATGCTATTGATTGACGATGTTCGTTCTGGATAAATGTTTTTGATTTGATTGATTAGAATGAATGGTTAATCGCCTGATTGTGTGCTAAAACGTAGAATTGGCTATGCTTGTTTGTTGAAGACTATGACTATCCATGATTTGTTGTGATATGTATGTGACTTAAAATAGGGAGATTAGTGGCCATACTTTTGATGTGAGTCATGTTGAAATCCTTCTTTGATTCCCTTATTTATTGAGCATGTAGTCCTCCTATTTAGAGTCCTAAAGTCGTAGAGTATCGTTAATGGGGTTATGTCAGCTTTAGTTGTCTCCAAACAGTCTAAATTTTGGGTAAGTGCTTCTAGTTGGAGTAGCATGTGTTGAAAAAAAATTGTGCTGAAAAAGTGTCTAAGGAGGTTAATCCTCCTTTTCTATTGTGCCAAAAAGTACTGAAGGAAAGTGATTATTGTTCTAAGATAGACGGGCTGCTCGTAGTTGGATATTCATCATCTCGAAGATGTGCTCCTAGTCTGGCACGTGCATTCTAATTTTATTTTACCCCGAATAGGTGTATATAAAGTTAGAAGCTCGTGTCCTGCGGTGGCGTCGGCTAGTTGGTCTGTCCTCGTCAGAGGGAAGCTATCCTTAGGGCACGCCATGTTCAGGCTGGTGAAATCGATGAACATTCGCCATTTTTTGTTCGCTTTTTTCACCAAGACGATGTTGGAGAGCCACTCGAGGTAGTATGCTTCTTTGACGAAGTCAGCGTCTAATTTTTTTTTACCTCATTCTGGATGACTGACCTCCTTGTCAACCAGTTAATGTTATTCTTTGATAGGCCGATGACTCGAGTCTATATTGAGGCGGTGTACCATGATGCTGAGGTCAATCCCAAGCATGTCCTCGTGTGATCAAGCGAAGACTGTTAACTCTCTGAAAGATAGTTATTATACCTTTAATATTGAATATTTGAGTGTGTTTAGGGTATTATAAAATGAGAATAACATGTTGATACACTGAGATTTATATGTTTGCATACTTTATGTTAGTGTGTCATACTGATTTAAGTGCTCTATCTACACAAGGCTGAACTAGAAGTGATAAGCAGAGCAGGTAGCAACTTCGGGTAAAAGAGAGATATGCAGCACGACTTGGTAGCATTTGGCATACGAAATGTTGCAACATATCGACAGGCAGAAATTCTCCAGATTCTAGCAGTGTACAAGCACCTTTTTGATGGGACACATGTAAAGTCCTAGAGAGGCGCGAATTGTGATATTCTTACACGTGTGAAGCCAAGAGGGTATGATGGACATTTCTCTACTTTGTGCTATTTTAGGACAAACGGGCACAAAAGTTAAGGGGGCGCCAAAAGTGAAAGGAAGAAAGAAGAAAAAATCCTCTTCAAGGAAGGAAGGAATTCCGCCTAAGCTTCTACTCTCGTTTGCACCTTAGCATCTTTTATTGTTATTTTTAGTTCCTTTTACTCCAGCTATTTGCTTCATTTTAGTATTGTTAGAACTCTTGTGTAGCTGTATTTTATGTTTTCTTAGCTATGACATTAATGCTAGAAATGCATTTTGAGTTTGTTAGTATGAATTGTAGCTAACTTCTTTGTGGGTAGTTGATGATGGGTAAGTTTAGCAAAGTCTATGTTGTAGCTGATTCTGAAAGAATGAAAAAAGCTTCACTCTTGTTCTTTTCTTCGTGAACTGTTGTAGTCGTGAACTTTCCAGTTGGCTGCCAATAGTTCTAGCTAGCTAGTATTTTTGCTGACAGGCAAGATAGTAGTTGAAATCGGATGAAAAGATAGAACAGAGAGGAGAAAATCTCACTTCATATACTCATTAGACATAATGAAGAAGCTGTTAAAGAAGAGGGTAACGCCCTAATGACGCTGAATTTGAAGTTAGATATAAATAGAATTCACATTTTAGTATATTATGCTCGATAGAGGGAATATACGGATTTGGACTGTTTGCAGAGTGAGCTATCTCATTCCCAGAAAAGGCTGCAATGTGGTGTCACTTAGTGAAGCTGAAGATCATTAACTACCTCTTTTATCAACTGTTTGTTACTCTTAGCTTTCACTAGAAATGTCTATTTCTATTTGCATTAAAATCAGTTAAAATATTTTCCCTCCCCCTCTTTCTTATGCATCAACACACGATTCATGCTAGCTTATTAACTGTCAAGATTTGGGTAAGTGAGAATCATTGCCAAAAAAGGTCTCTGTGGATCGATATCCTAGAATACTCTAGTATTACTTGTAAGATTGCTTATACTTGAGAATTCTTTATCTTCATTTTTATTTTTATTCTGCATTGCTAAAGCATATCTATCACATTCCTGTGAAGTCAACAAGTTTTTAGCATCATTGTCGAAAACTCATTTTATCTTTGTATCTCATTTGCTTGAAATTTCTTTTCAGTTAATTATATCTATGTGTTGGAATCCCTTTATCTTTCAATAGTTTGATCAACATTCTATCTTGTAGCAAGAGATTTATTGCATGAACGAAGAAGGAGCAGAATTTGCATTTGATCCGGAGATAGAGAGAACCTTACATCAACACCGTCGAGCAGTTTGGCAAGCACAAGGTCTTGCCGCATCACAACAATTCATGGATAACCAAGATGCACCATTTCTAGACCCACTGTTGAACATGTCAAGGAACTCTACATCAATTGTAGGAAAGGGACAAAGATTAGTGCAGCAATTAAATCAGCATAATCCAATGTTGCTTGCAAATGATAGGGATAAAGCTATCAGAGAGTATGTCGCACCAATTTTTAATGATTTTAATTCAGTGAAACAAACAAGATTGAATAGAGCTCTAACTTTTGAACTCAAACTGGTCATGTTCCAAATGTTGCAAACCAATGGGCAGTTTGGAGGATCCAAATTGGATAACCCTCACTCACATTTACAATCATTTCTTGCCCTATGTAATTCATTTCGAATCCTAGCTAGACAAACCTTAGAGAGAAATTTCTATTGAAATATTTTCCACCAACGAAGAATGGAGTATTGCGTGGTGACATAGCAACATTTCACCAATTAGAAAATGAATTTGTGGACGAAGCTTTGGAAAGGTACAAAACACTGTTGAAAAGTTGTCCTCATCATAGTCTACCTAATTGTGTACAAATTGAGTATTTCTTTCACGGATTAACACCAAACTCTCGTTAGTTCTTGATGCGTCAGCCAATGGCGCATTATTGCAAAAGACATACAATGAAGCCTTTGACATCTTAGAGAGAATTTTCAGTAAAAACTCTCAGTGTCTAATGAGAGAGAGCTCAGTCAAAGGAAGAGCACTGAAGGGAAAATAGAAATGGATGCGATAACAGCACTAAGTGCACAGGTAGCTTCGATGGCTAATATGTTGAAAGGTAGGAATATAGCATCCACTCAACCAGTCAAAGCAGTTCAAAGCTCTACAGAGATCATTTGTGTATTCTGTGGAGATAACCATCTTTTTGAAGATTGCCCATGTAATCCAACATCAATGTGTTATATTGGACATAACAATCAAGGGTGGAACAACCCATACTAAAACACATACAATCCAGGATGGAGGCAGCACCCAAACTTTTCTTGGGGAGGTCAACAGGCCAGTACCAGTAATGCGTCAGTTATGCCACCGCAAGTTCCTCCAGGATTTATGAGCACTACGTTCCAACAGAATGGTACAGCTCAAGTTCCAAAAATACCACAGCAACCACAATAATCTAATAACCCAGAGAGCTTCATAAAAGAGTACATAACAAGAAAAGATGCACTAATACAGAGTCAAGCAGCAACGCTGAAAAATTTGGAAGTATAGGTGGGGCAATTAGCAACTGAGTTTCGTAGTAGACCTACAGGTACATTGTCCAGTAACACTGAAGCACCAAAGAACAATGCAAAGCCATTACATTAAGAAGTGGAAAAGAATTATCACAAGGATGATGTTTAGAGAAAATCACAAGAGGCTGAGCAATAGAAAATATTTGATTTGACCAAAGAAGAGAAGCAGAGAGAGAAGTCAAAAGTTTCAGAAGAAAGAAGCACCAGCATTGAGCCAGCAAGAAAGGAGCCTGAAGTAACAACACTACCTAAGATCTACCCCCATCACCATTCCCTCAAAGATTGCAAAAGAAGAATGATGAAATGCAATTCGGGAAATTCTTAGATGTACTAAAAAAATTGCACATTAATATTTCGTTAGTAGAGACCTTGGAATAGATGCCTAGCTATGTTAAGTTTCTGAAGGACATATTAACGAAGAAAAGGAGATTAGGAGAATTCGAAACTGTGGCCTTAATAGACAAATGTAGCGCCATCTTGTCAATCAAAATCCCAAAGAAGATGAAAGACGCTGAAAGCTTTACCATCCCATGTTCCATTAGCGTTTAGTATGTTGGCAAAGCTTTGTGTGATCTAGGAGCGAGCATCAATTTGATGCCCCTTTCTATTTTTAAGCAATTGGAATAGGTGAAGCAAGACCTACGACAGTCACACTGCAGCTTGTGACCGCTCCATGACGTATCTAGAAGGAAAAATTGAAGATGTCTTAGTCAAAGTAGACACATTAATCTTTCCAGCTGATTTTATTATATTGGATTACGAAGCTGACAGGGACGTTCCTATTATTCTAGGGAGACCATTCTTAGCAACGAGAGGACATTAATTGATGTACAGAAGGGTGTTTTATCAATGAGAGTAAATAACCAACAAGTCACATTCAACATTTTTTATGCCTGAAGTACCCGGATGATGTTGAGGAATGCTCAATGGACAAGAGTGGGGATGAATCAAGAGGAAGATAGTAGCATGGAAATAAAGACCACTCGGATGTGCAACAACTATGTGGTATCTTTGCTGCAGTACCAAATCAAGAACAGATGTGTAACTAGCTGACCAAGGAACTCAGTTTAACTAAGAGGAGAGATAGGCCAGTGAAACCCTCATTTGATGAAGCTTCAATACTGGAGAAAAAGCCTTTATCGTCTAACCCTAAATATGCTTATTTAGATGATGATCATAAATTGCCTGTCATTGTCTCTTCAACTTTGTGTATTGAATATTATGTATTGTTACTGCAGATTTTGCGCCAGAATCGCGAAGTATTAAGATGGACACTCGCTGATATTCCAAGATAAGCCTAGTGATCTGCATGCATAAGATCAAATTAGAAGACAATGTAAAGAAATGAGTGGAAGCCCAGCGTCGTCTGAACCCCATAATGAAGAAAGTTGTGAAAAAGAAGATCATAAAATGGTTGGATGCAGGAATAATATATATATCTGATAGTGATTGGGCTGTGGGAGTAGTGTAAGGATAGAAGCATGAGCAAATAATTCATCCAATCTATTACGCTAGCAAAACATTGACAGAAGCACAATCCAACTACACAACAACGGAGAAAGAAATATTGGCAGTAGTGTTCGCATTTGATAAATTCAGAGCCTACCTGATCAGAACAAAAGTTTTTGTTCATACAGATCACGCTGCAATAAAACACTTAATGGTAAAACGAGATGCCAAACCACAATTGATTGGATGGATATTATTACTACAAGAATTTGATCTAGAAGTAGTCAATCGGAAAGCAGTGGAAAACCAAGTTGTTGACCATCTATCAAGGCTAAATGAGAATGAAGAAAAGGAGAAATTTAGTCAAGTGAAGGAAAAATTCCTTGATGAAGCTATCCTAGCCATAAGTGCAGAACCAGTACCATGGTATTTTGACATAGTGAATTACTTAGTAAGCATAATTATTCTAGAAGATTTCAAGGGGCCAGCTGCGAAGAGGCTCTAGGTGAAAGGTGTATCAACATACATGTGCAGCGGAATAGGATACAAAACACTCTAACTAGCTCAATTAAATTATGGAAAATCATGCTTTTATGGAGGAAAAACAGAGAAGAGATTACACTAACCTTTGATGCTCGATTCCTCCACTATCTCTGGCGAATTTGTGCTCCAATCAGCTCCCAGACCCCCACTAGAGTCTTCCCAACTATTCTTCCGACCCTGGAACAGGATGGTGGGATCCCTTGATTGGTGAATTTGGGTGAAAAAGAGGTGAAGGTTGGCTTAGAGTTCAACACATGAACAACCAACTTTTTGGTGCAATTCAACCTCTTCATCAATTTTTTTTTTTTGCAAAAAAAATGCAGCCTATTTAAAGGCAAATTCATGCACAAATGTTTCACCTTTGGTTGACACTCAACCATGGTGATTAAGTACGCAATTTAGGTGGCAAATGGTGGGAGAAAGATGTTGGAAAGTCATCCAAAACATTTAAACCTAACTTTCCATCTTTCTTTTCTTTTTTTTTTTTCATTTTTTTATTTGAATTTAATTTCATAAATTAAAACAAAAAATTAGTTTAATTAAATTAAAACCTTTTTAGTTTAATTAATTATTATTTTAATATCTAATATTAAAATAATATTATTTTGCCACCGAGCCCGATTTTTCGAAAAAACTCTTTTTCTGACTATGAATTCCTATTCATATGTATGACATTTAAATCTTATTTAAATGTCGTTTCGGGCTCCCTTCGATCGTTTAATTCATAATCAAACGTCAATCTATTAAATATATCTCATATATCTAATCCTCTTCCAAACCCGAATTCGAACGCTTCGAACTCATTCACCACACTGTTC
>JAOANK020294750.1:0-15006 GCA_026257165.2 Telfairia occidentalis
CGCCAAAGAAGCTATGGATTGGGTGTTACCTGGCATTGCAAGATTATTCAAAGCGTTAGTTAGCGAAGCCATCTGAGTCTTAAGGGAACTTACCTCATCAAGCTCGTATTCCCCCACAGTCTTCTTTAGAGTCCTTTCTGATGGCCAATTATAGCTCGTGGTGGCCATATCCTTCAACAATGCTTGAGTAACTCTTGGGGTCTTGGAGAAAATCTATCCTGCAGTTGCTGCATCCACTATCGACTTGTTAGTACTTGATAAACCATTATAAAAGGATTGTATCTGAAGCCAATCAGGATATCCATGCTGAGGACATCTCCGAAGCAACTCCTTGAATCTCTCCCAAGACTCGTACAACTACTCGTCATCAGCTTGTTTGAAATTGCTGATCTGATTCCTTAATCGTTGGGTTTTTACTGGTGGGAAGAATTTATTCAGAAAGGCTTGGGCAAGCTCATCCCACGTCGAGATACTATCTGCTGGTAAGGTCTCCAACCAGTCTTTCACCTTGCCCTGCAAAGAAAAAGGACACAAGCGTAAGAGAATAGAATCATTAGGTACCCCATTCAATTTAACAGTACTGCAGAGGAATGAACGAATGTGCTTATGTGGGTCATCTGTAATAGAGACTCAGAAAGCACAATCCCGAGCCATCTGGATCAATCTCGGCTTTAATTCAAAGTTGGCAGCATTTATCGGTGTGTGCACGATCCTTGACTGAGCATTCGGGACTGGATGTTGGAAATAATCCCTGATAGTTTGTCGGTCTCCTTCTTGCTCTACCATTTGCTCGAGTACTTCTCTCTGCTCTCTTCGATTCCTTCTGTAGGTTCGTTCAATCTCTGGATCAAAAGAAGAAAGGTTAGTGCCTCGAGTACGTGGCATACACCAAAAATAACACAAAATAAGAAAATGAAAGAAAAACTACGTACAAATACACCCTAAATTAAGATCTACTCAAATGCCTCAATAAGAAGAAAATTAAACTATGTCGACTTCCCGGCAATGGCGCCAAAAACTTGATCAAGCCTGACAAAGTGTCACCACAAGTGTACAGGTCGATCGTAGTAATAATGACCTAAAAAACTAAGTATCGTCCACAATGAATCGTGATGTTTTATTTTCCTAATTATTGATTAATTCTTTTTTATTTTATTTAGGGATCTCAAGGTCATGCAAAAGTGAAAATTAGAAAGCAATAAAAGAAACTCGCTAATGGGTGAAGAAAAACGAGGGAAAAGTAGTTTTAGGGTGTTGGTGTTTTTTATCGACCCAATTAAATAGTCAATTAATTATTCGAATGCATATCCTTTACCTTTTTGCCTAAGTCTAGAATTTCATACGTTCGGGTTTCCTCTCTCGAACTCAACCACCCTCAATTAATTAGTCTAATTCAATTTCTTGCAATTAAACTAACAATTTGAATCAAACTATTCGTCAACAACCTCACGAACTCCCCTATCACTCTTGTGCATACAAGAATTCGTGTTCAAAACCCAAGGCCTAATTTATCACCCTACCTCTCAAGCAAGATAATAAATGCTACTACTTGACAATCAATTGCCACTTAATTGCAAGATAATTAATGCTGGAATTTGAAAGGCAATGCAGAAAAATCAATGCATTAGATAGATAATCAACAAATTTAATGGGTCTTTAAAATTCCAACACCCTAAAACTCAAGAAATTTAGCACCTATATATTATAAATCAGTCCAGAAAAATCCAGAAGAAACCCACTAAACAGACAAGAAATTGAAAATAAAAGGAAGAAGAGAACTCTCCGATGAAATCCACGTCGTTTCTTCCCTTGGCACGCTTTCTGAGGTAAGAAAACCCAATCCCGAGCACTCCAAGACCTTTCCAACCTTTCCAAACAGTAGGCACCTCAATTTCTATCAAAACCCATCGAAAACTGCACCAAAAAGACATTTCTCCTCGCCCTTATCATGAAAAAAATACATTTATACTAATCTGCCGACGACTTCGAGACACTAGGGACAGCGTCTCAACGCTGTTCCTAAGTTACAAAGTCAAAACGCGCGTTTCGGTTGAGTGATCAAAAAATCATCAGCGTCGAGATGCTGTCCGCGTACCGAAGCACATGAGGCAGGGCGACGCGCGCATGTGCGCGCGCGAGATGCATCTCTTGGGACGCACGATGCTCGCGCCGGCTGCGCGACAATGATGCTCCATTCAACAGCGTCTCGATGCTTATCACTTCCAGATTCAAAATTTCAAGATTTTGGCACTGAGACGCCCAATGATAGCGACTCAATGCTGCCTCTCGGGTCTGCACTCTTTTAGGCTACATTTCTTTGTTAGTTAGCCGTTTTAGCTCATCTTAGGACCATTTTTCAACTCGATTGGACCCAGATCTTTATTTTCGCCTCGAAATACTCAGTTACTACCAAATCAGCTATAATTGCATCAAAGTACACCTAAAATCCCACAATACCTCTATAATTTAGGCACTAAAATAGCACTTTTTAGAGTGCTATCAGTACCTACAAATTAACATAAAAACACATGAAAGCACTGAAATTATTGAACAAACTTAGCTAAAACTAAGCCTAAGGATAGCAAATTTTTGTGTGCTATCAATGGACGAGGGTGAACGAGAAAGCCCGAGTCTATATCTTGGCTAGTATATCAGATATATTATCCTAGAAGCATGAGAAAATGGTCATTGCAAAGGAGACCATGGACACTTTGCAGGCGATGTTTGGGCAACCATCCTCATTGGCCATGCCTGATGCTTTAACATACGTTTGTAACTACCGCATGAAAGAAGCAACCTCTGTTAAGGAACACGTTCTTGGCATGATGGTTGATTTTGAAAGGGCAGAAGTAAATGGGGCTACCATTAATGAGAAGAGTCAGGTCGGTCTCATCATGGAATCTCTTTCAAAGGGTTTTCTATAGTTTCAAACTAACGCCATGATGAATAAAATAAAGTATAATCTGACGACCCTTCTCAATGAGCTACAGTTTACCAATCTCTTCTAAAAAATAAAGGTACAGAAGTTGAAGCAAATGTTGCTGCTTCTTCCAAGAGATTTAAAAGAGGAACGTCCTCTAAGGGTAAAGCTTGCCCCTCTTTTTCTAAGAATAAGAGTATTCAAAAGAAAAAGAAGGGGAAAGAGATTGTTATGGCTCCTACTACAAACAAGGGAAAGTGTTTCCACTGCAACCAGGACGGGCATTAGAAGCAAAATTGCCCGAAGTACCTGGCCGAGAAGAAAGATGAAAAAGAAAACACAGGTAAATGTGATTTACTAGTTGTTGAAACGTGTTTAGTGAAAAAATGATTTTTCAACCTAGATATTGGATTCAGGAACCACTAATCATGTTTGTTCTTATTTTTAGGAAACTAGTTCCCGGAAGAAACTTTAAGAAGGCGAGATAACTCTCAAAGTTGGATCAAGGGAGCTCATCTCAGCCAAGGCAGTGGGAGACATGACATTGTTTTTCAAAGATAGGTTCATTTTGCTTGAAAATGTATTATATGTTCCCAAGTGTTATAGGAATCTAATATCTATCTCTTGTTTGCTGGAACATTTGTACAAAGTAATTGTTGCTGTAAATGAAGCATTCATTACAAAAAGAGGTATTCGCATATGTTCAACAACTTTAGAAAATAACTTATACAAGTTAAAACCTACGAAAGTAAAAGCTGTATTTAATACTAAAATGTTCAAAACAACAGAAACACAAAATAAACGGCAAAAGGTTTCTCAAAATACTTATCTTTGGCACTTAAGACTCGGTCACATTAATCTCAATAGGATTAGTAGATTGATTAAGAGTGGACTCCTAAGTCAGTTACACGACAACTCTTTACCTCCATGTGAAGCTTGTCTTGAGGGAAAAATGCCTAAAAGATCTTTTATTGGAAAATGTCTTAGAGCCAAAGAACCATTAAAGCTTATACATTTAGATCTCTGTGGAACAATGAATGTTAAGGCTCGAGGAGGGTATGAATATTTCGTTACTTTTATTGACAATTATTCAAGATATGGATACATTTACCTAATGTACTATAAGTCTGGAACTCTTGAAAAGTTCAAGGAGTACAAGGCTGAGGTTGAGAACCTATTAGGTAAAACCATTAAGACACTTCGATCAGATCGAGGTGGAGAGTATATGGACTTTAGATTCCAAGACTATATGATAGAACATGGAATTAAGTCTCAACTCTCTGCACCTGGTATGCCTTAGCAAACGGTGTATCTGAAAGGAGAAACCAAACCATGTTTGACATGATTTGATTGATGATGAGCTATGCTCAGTTGCCTGGTTCATTTTGGGGTTATGCAGTAGAGACTGCAACATATATTTTGAACGACGTTCCCTCAAAAAGTGTTCCAAAAACACGCTATGAGTTGTAGAGAGGACGTAAAGGTAGTATATGTCACCTGAGGATTTAGGGTTGTTCGACACATGTGTTGGTGCAAAACCCAAAGAAGTTAGAAAATCGTTCAAAATTATTTTTATTTGTAGGTTATCCTAAGGAAACAAAAGGTGGCCTATTTTATGATCCTCAAGATAATAAGGTATTTGTATCGACAGATGCTACATTCTTGGAGGAAGACCACATAAGAGATCATAGACCTCGCAGCAGGCTAGTATTAGACGAGATTTCTAAAGAAACTACAGAAAAATCAACAAGAGTTGTGGATAGAGCTGGTCCTTCAACAAGAGTTGTTGATCAGTCTCATCCCTCTCAAGAGTTGAGAGAGCCTCGACGTAGTAGGAGGGTTATTCGTCAGCTCGATTGTTACATGGCTTTAAGTGAAACTCAACTCGTCATACTTGATGATGGGGTAGATGATCTATCGTCCTATAAACAGGCAATGAATGATGTAGACAGAGATCAATGGATTAAAGCCATGGACCTCGAAATAGAGTTTATGTACTTCTATTCAGTCTGAAACTTATAGATCAACCAAATGAGGTACGACCTATTGGTTGCAAATGGATCTACAAGAGGAAACGAGATCATGTCGGCAAGGTACATACCTTTAAGGCTCGACTTGTGGCAAAGGGTTATACCCAGGTTGAGGGGGTGGACTATGAAAAAACTTTCTCTCTTATTGCCATGATAAAGTCGATTAGAATACTCTTGTCCATAGCCACGTATTATGACTATGAGATATAGCAAATGGATGACAAGACAGCTTTTTTGAATGGCTATCTTTAAGAGAGTATCTATATGACTCAACCAAAGGGGTTATTAAACAGGGTCAATAGCAGAAAGTTTGCAAGCTTAAAAGATCCATTTATGGGCTAAACAAGCATCTAGGTCCTGGAATATGAGATTTCATGCTACGATCAAATCTTATGGCTTTGAGTAGAACATGGATGAACCTTGTGTTCACAAAAGGATCATCAATTCTGTTGTAGCTTTCTTGGTGTTGTATATTGACGATATCCAGCTCATTGGGAATGAGAAAGGATTTCTTACTGACATAAAGCAATGGCTATCGACCCAATTCAAAATGAAAGATTTGGGAGAGGCTCAGTTTGTTCTTGGAATCCAAATAGTTCGAAATCGTAAGAACAAAACATTAGCCATGTCTCAAGCATCATATATTGACAAGATGTTGTCTAGATATAAGATGCAGAATTCCAAACGTAAGCTCGATTGATCCTATTTCGTTGTGCTAGCATGTATGTACATCTTTCAGTATATTTATTGTGGCTTTCAAATTTTCATTTTTAATTACTTTAAGTAATTTTGCATATTTAAAATTTTCTTTATTTCCAACAGAGTTCGTTATGCCATAAAATGTGTTAGGAGGCAAGAGCATAGCAAGAGGTGTCAAATCGTGCGAAGAAGTGCAAGCGATCGTGCAGCGTGCACCAGCTAGCGTATGATAGGTACACGTATTAACTGCACCATAAGACGTGTAATGATAAGAAAATTTAAATTGGGTGAAAATTTGACAATAAATAAAAATGAGATTTTTATCTTCCAAATGTTACCGTTATTGTGCACTTCCTCTCTTCATTTTCTCACATTTAGTACCTCGCTTCCGCTCAAAAAAAATTTTCCATCACTTTTATTTTTTTTGCTTCTCATGTTTCAAGTTCATTCTTCCTTTACAAAAAAAATCTTCGAGTTCTCTACGCTTCAATTGTGTTGCAACATCAATTCCTCATCCACAAATTTCAAGAAATGGTGTCTACCAGAGGTGAGGGAAGAAGAAAAATCTGAAGGGATGGATGCAAATTCAAAGCGTCATTTGCTTCAAACCAAGTGTTACTAGAATCGTCATCTGACGAAGACAGGGCATCTCAAGCACCTATTAAAAATCGAGGAGTCTCACCCATTGAACCTCAACCATAGAAGGTTGTTATCTTGTGGCAGAATCATCAAAATCGAAGGCAGAGTCGTCGAAACCAGTAGAGAAGAAGAAACGGAAGAAGCAAATGGTTCCTAGATATCAAGGACCTTACGTCGCTTTCTTTGCCAAGAAAAAAGAAGATGAATCGCAATCAAACAAGAAGAGAATGAAAAGAGGGATAAGTAAACCGCCTCGACCCAGGGCTGCAGACAAACTAGAGCCTTCAACTGCATGCCAAGTAAGTACACCTTTCTCCTCTACATCTGAAATTCCCATTGATGAGACTGAATGCACACCTCCCTTGAGACGGTAGTGCCATATGAGGTGGCTACTGAGGCACATTGCACTGTCCCTATGATCAAGCCCATCAAAGCGTCACTGCAAGTGTACGGGTCGATCGTAGTAATAACGGCCAAAGAGGCCGAGTGTCATCCTCAAGGAATCGTATTCTTTAATTTTTCTAGTTATCAACTAATTCTTTTCGATTTTATTTAGAGATTTCAAGGTCATGCAGTAGTGAAATTTAGAAAGCAATAAAGGAAACTCTCTAATGGGTGAAGAAAATCGAGGGGATGGCAGCTTTAGGGTGTTGGTGTTTATTTCTATCCATCCAATTAAATAATCAATTAATTATTCGAATGCACTTCATTTACCTTTTTGCCTTAGTCTAGAATTTCATAAGTTTGGATTTCCTCTCTCGAGCTCAACTACCCTCAACTGATTAACCTAATTCAATTTCTTGCAATTAAACTAACAATTGGAAACAAAATATTCGCCAACAACCCCACGCACTCTCCTATCACTCTCGTGCATACAAGAATTCGTGCTCAAATCCCAAGGCCTAATTTATCACCCTATCTCTCAAGCAAGATAATAAAAGCTAGCACCTAACAATCAATGGCCATTTAATTGCAAGGTATTTAATGCTGGAATTTGAAAAGCAAGCAGAAAATTCAATGCATTCTATAAAGAATCAACAAATTTAATGGGTCTTTAAAATCCCAACACCCTAAAACTCAAATAACGTAGCTCCTATACATCATGAATCAATACATAAGCATCCACAAAAATCCCACAGAATGGACAAGATACTAAAAATAAAAGAGAAGAGGAGACTCCCTGATGAATTCCACGCCGTTTCGGCCGTGGGCATGCTTCTCGAGGTGAGAAAACCCAATCTTGAGCACTCCAAGACCTCTCTGATCTTCCAAAAAAGTAGCCTCCTCAATTTCTGTCGAAACCCTTTGAAAATTGCACCTCCAAAATATTCTCTCAGCCCTAATCGCGAAAGAACACATTTGTATTGTTCTGCCGACACCGTTGAGACGCTATAAAACAGCATGGCGACACTAGTTCGAAGAATTTTTCCAAAACATGCATTTTGGGTGAGGTCAACAAAAAATTGCAATGTCTCGATGCTGTCCTTGTGTGACAAAGGTAGGGCGCACGCGTTGGGCAAAAACGACGCACGCGTTGGGAGGCAGAGGCACGCGTTGCGGCTTTGAGCTGGCATCGAGCAGCGTTGCGGGTACAGATGCGCAGGGGGGCAATGCGCGTGCAGGTTGCTGTTTCTCGACCCGATCTTCTCCAAAATCATATTTCCTTCTAATTATACTCGGTACCTACAATTTAACATAAAAACATGTGAAAGCACCAAAATTTATCGGACAAAACTAGCTAGAATCAAGCCTAAAGATAGCACATTTTCGTGTTTTATCAGCTTATTAGTGAATCTCCAACTAGAGGGTGAGCTTTCAAGAAGTGCATGAACAACAGAAGAATTGAATTTAGGGGAAAATGAAGGAGAATATGGAAATTCAGTGCCCACGGAGGTAGAAAAAAAGTTTGATTAATAAAAAGATGAGGAGTTTTTACCCAGTGAACAAGAACAAAAAATTCATAAAGAACCAAGTGCATAAAAGAAGCAAAGTCTAGAAAGAAATTTGGAAGAAGAAAGGGAAGAAGAGATACGCAGCAAGGCTGTCACATCGTAAAAATTGATGTCAGAAGATGAAATGCCTCTTTCCACGCTGAAAGAGAAGAAGAAAAAGAAAAAGAAAAAGAAGTCAGAAAAGATGTATGGAGAGGAGTTTAGAGAAAAGAAAAAGAAGAGTAGAAAAGAGAAAGGGAAGCAGATTATGGAAGAGGAAGCACCACAATTTTCTCGGTATGTTAACCACCTCGCTGAAAAGAAAGTTAAGGCACTCAAGAGCAAAGGCTTCCTGGCAGAAAAGAGAATTCTACGAGCACACTTCTACATCCTACTGATGTTGGTGAGGTAATATGCGTCAACCATTAGCAGCAATTCTGCAGCATACTACAATATGAATTTACCTAGTTGGTTCGAGAGTTCTACACCAATATTATTGCAGAAGGTCAGACATTTGCACTGGTTTGAGGGAAAAAGATTAAATTCACTACGGCAGTGATCAATAACTTTTACACATTCCAACCATTAGAGGATCCTGAGGGCAACAAAATGTGCTTATCTCCATCATCGGAAGAGATGGATGTTGTCTTGGTAGAAGTTGGAACAGAGAACGTTGAATGAAGTCTAGAAGTTGAGAGTTTATTTTTTACTGCCATCCATGTTGAAGCCTCATGCCGCCTTCTGGCTTTACTTCCTAAAAAATAGAATTCTGCCAACCACTCATGACTCGAGAAAGAATAATGTTGGTTTATGTTATTCTAGGGGGATAGAGTTGAAGTCGGCAGCTTCATTGAAGTGGGAATCCAAAACTGCGCTCGAAAGAAAGTTGGGAAGCTTTTCTTCCCTTGCCTGATTTTTGAGCTATGTCTTCAAGCCAAGGTCCCTTTGGAAGAACGGATGATACACTTACAAAAACAAGGTGGAGATAGATTGGCAAACAATCATCCAGATCCAGAGAGAAGTTAACACTCACACTGGCCCCAAGAGAAGCACCCCAACTGAATCAATTTCTTACCAATTTTACTAATAATTTCATGACTTTGCAGCAATGTGCACTGAAGCAGTCACTATAATGCTGAAGCTTCTATGCGCCTAGATGAGCAAAGTGTAGAACAAGCAGAGACACATCCTCCGTTACATAAGGAAGCGTGATCAAGTGTGGCATTGGGGTTTAAAGTTCAAGAACATTTACATGCCCTCATTACCTACATTCTCCCTAAAGATTTGGATGCGTATGACTAGAATGTAGATGCAAATTAAACTCTCAAGGAGGCTTCTATCTCTTGCTCTCATAATATAATTTTTGTAGGCTTGAACGTGATTTTTTTGGCTATGTCATAACGCTTGCAACCTGTGCCATCATTTTCTCTCTACAAATATTTACCTTTTCTGAATGAAATGTTATGATTTTTCTCTACTGTTGCGTCTTTTAATTATCATTTGTGTATTTTACTGTTCGGCTTAGTTCAAAAAAATAAAAAATTTAGTAAATAAAATTTTGACCTTAAATTCAATCTTGTTACAACTTATATGCTAACCCAAAGCGTCATTAACCAAGTAAACTATGCCCAAAGATTAGTTAGTGTCAAATAACTCCAAGGATGAATTGTTTCTCTCTCAAAAATAGTTCGTGCTAGCATCTAGCTTTATGTGCCTTACCATAAGAGTCTTTCTTTAAGTGTGCCAAATCAATCTAGACAGTACCTTTAGCTTTTCCTTATCTCTATAGGTTCCTAACCTACAAGATCAAACTATGACATTCTACCTATACCCTTTCTCTACTTTAAATATTGTCTATGTTAGTTGCGTTGTAACGACCTTACCTCGCATTTTCCTGATAGCATGTTCAATGAGGGACATTGACCAATTTAATTTTGGGGGTGCGATCGCAGCCCACTGCATTACCCCAAGTGCACAAGCCAAATTGTAATATAAAATGGTCTAAGTGACCGGGTATCATCCTCTGAGAATCAAGTTATTATTCTACTTAGTACAAAAATAGTAGTTGTCAAATTTTATTTAGAGAAAAAAATGGTCATGCAACGAATCTAATCTAAAAGTAAAATAAAATGAGAAAGTTAATAGGCACGTAAACAATGGAAAATCAAGGAACAATTAGCTTTAGAGTGTTAGCATTGTAAAATGGAGCAATTAACTTTTTAACTAAACTGAGAGATACAATAAATTACTAATTTTCTATGTCTAAGGTTTATAAACTCGGGCTTTTCCTTCTCGAGGTCCACTAACCCTCACGAACAACTCCCTATTCAATATCTCGCAATAAGAATTTGAAAGTAGCAAAAACATAGCCTATTACGGACCTCATACATACCTTTATCACTTTTGCACCTAGAGAAATATATGTCTAAATTCTAATGTCTCACTTTACTATCTTCTCTTTCAAACAAAATTGTAAAATAGGATGAATTAATTTACGGCCCTCTCCATAGTAAATAAAGCAGTAATACATTCATTGGCTAAATGAACACACTCATTAAGCGCTAGAATTTAGAAGAAAACCGTAAATAATGCATTCAAGAGTTCAATAACGTAATTAAATATCTATATAACCAACTAACACCCTAAAAGTAAAGGGTTTAGCTACAATACATCATGAAAATCAGTTCCAAACAACCCATCTAAGTAGATTACATAATATAAAAGAGAGAAAAAATTTTTTTGGGCCGATTCTTCCCCGCCTCCGACACCAAACCGACTCTCGTGCTCTTGATTTGCACCCCCGAACACTAGGAAAGCCTTCAATCTGCTCTAGCATGAATGCCCACTTTAATTTGGCCTTGCACCTCAAAAATCGCACTAAAAATGGCCCCTCAAAAGTCGAACCCCCAACCCTTCACGACGAAAAAATGATTATATATAATTTGCCGCAGCGTCAAAATGGTATGTAATAGCGTTGAGATGTTGCACTTTAATATTATAAGAATGCCACCGCGTATTTGTAAAACAGAGAAGAATTTTTGACAAGAGGCCGACGAAGAAGAATTCTCAACGTAGCGCAGCATCTTGATGCTACTTCTAATTTTTGCTCCTAACTTCTCCTCAATTGAGTAGCGTTGAGACGCTACTATTCCAAACTCTCAACGCTAAAGCGTTCTGAATTTTCTGGTTACTATTTGGGTGTTTCAACACTCTCATTCGGTGTTGAGACGCTGGCTCTCGGGTTGCACTTTAATTTCATCATTAATTTTTGTGCCTTAGCAAATTTTTGCACTTCCTTGGCTCATTTTTCAACCTGAATAATATTGAATCTATATTTGTTTGCCTCCAAATGCTTGGTTTCTACAAATTCAATAAATAAACCATCAAAGTAGACAATTCAACTCACAAAATTACTAAATTTAAGGCCCTAAAATATCACTTTTAGAGTGCTATAAGGATGTACTAACCTAATTAGAGCTTCTTTATATAAGGCACAAGAATCCTCTAGCTCCTTTAAAAAACAATAAATAATAAAAAAATATATTAGCATTGCTAGGGGTGCACTCCACTTGCTAGAGCCTTTAGAGTAACTAGGGGGATGCTTGAAACTAGACAAGCCTTTTACATGAAATTTAGGAGCAAGCAATGAGTGAGCTTAGGGAGTTTACAAAGGTCTGGAGTGAGTAAGGATGTGTAGAGACATGACACCCATGTTTTTAGATAACCCAAAAGCCTCATTAACCAACTACACTCTCCCTAGCTATGTTCACAAAAGAAAACAATAAGAATGACAAGTACTTTGGAGCAACAGGATTTATTCTTGTCATTTAAATTCATCTTTGGGTTAGCATATGAGTTGTAACAAGATTGAGTTCTAGTGTACACAAGTTATGGTTAGAATCAAGTAGTAAGGTTCTACAAGTTAGTATTTTAGGATGGGAAAAGTAAGGGTAGAGTGCAGTCTAAAATTAGAATTGGAGTCTTAGAGAAACTAGCTTGTGGTCAGAAGAGTAAAGTGGCCAGGTCGAGGCGCCTAATTTTTAGAATAGGGCTGAGGAGATAATTTCGGACAACACACAGTGCACCTTTGTTAGAGCCTATTTAATTTGTCGGCTAATCGTGTTTACATTTACGCTTTACTTGAGGACAATCAAAGATTCATGTTTGGAGGTGTGTTAACTCTCCAAAATAGAGCTATATTGATTCTTAAACAAGAAGAATTTGCATATATCTAGTATTTCTTAAATTAAAAAGGCATAGTTTTAATCTTTGTATACTCATTGGAGGCTAAGAGATTATTTTGTACAGTGCATGACTTATTTATACATATTTGGACGCTTTTCAGGCCTATGTGTGAAACAAATCGAAGAAGATGAACATTTCATGGGACTGATAATAACTCTCAGAGAGTTATTAGGAGTCTTTTAGGTTAGATTTTATCTCATTCTTGGAGAAAATTGCCTTTGGTTTATGGAATAACTGTTTGATTTACCTTTGTTTTACATATAGGACTTTTGAGAACTTTCATATTGTTGCATCAATCTATTTATGACAACATTAGAATAGAATTATGGGGAATTGTGCCTTATTACTACTAATTATGGGAATTTTGTTGAACAAATAATTGATGGGGCATTATTATAGCAGAATGATCGAGAGAGCAATTGTAGAGGAGCAAAAATAAAATTCAAACATATAAGGAAACTTTAATGCTTGCATGCTTCAGACTCCTAACTCAATACATAGTGACATCTAATGGGCACAATAAAAGAAACGTTCGTGCACATTCTATTGGTAGGAAAGTCGAAAGCCAAATCTTATCCTTCCTTGCATGTATGTGTGCAAGCCCAACCTATTCTAGTCCTTACAAGCCTAGAATGCATATAATGAAGTCTTTCCTGAGCTGCTCCTACTCTGGTACTAAACCATTTTCAAGTGAGTATTTCTAATCTAAGGTGGCTTAGGGAAAAAGTTTCTTTTTTTTTTTAACTTCCTTTTTTTTTCTTTTTTTTTTTTCAAGTGTTCTAAAAGAGGAGCCTAGTCAAGATGTACTACCTCAATTACGAGCAACACCTCTATTCTAGGACAGTATTCACTTTCTTTACGCTTATTTTTTTTTCAACATTCCCCATTGACTAAGGGCCAAAGAAAGGAATAGTAACCTCTTTAGACACACTTTATTGATCATAATTCATTTTCAGCCTAAGCTACTTTAAGTTAGAAGTTCACTATCCAATAATCAATCTATTTTGTTACATCTTAAGTCTAACCTCATTAACGACACTTTAAGCCTTCAAGACTCTAAACAAGCGGACTACGTGCTCAAAATATAAAGAATTCAAAGAGAGATGTCAAACATAACTTACTTCAGAAGTATGTGTATTAGTTTCCTTATTTCAACCCACAAACATATCACAGCAAATCATAAAGTCATAGTCCTCAACATTCAAGCATCTATAGTTCTACTTTTTAGCACACAATCAGGCGAACAATCAATCATATTATGTCATTAAATCGAAAAAAATTATCCATAATTCTAAACATCATTGAACTCGTCCAACAACCACAAATATCAGAAGCTCAGCACAGAATTTATAAGTCTAACCTATCAGCACACAGTACTTAAGACACCCCCGCCCAAAAGTTAAAAACATCCATTGCCCTCAATATATGAAAAAGAAGACAAAACAAGGAAAGTAATCAGTATTGGGCTAGAGTATGGGACAATCTACTATAAGACAAGCATGTGGACTGAGTACGACTGTGCTATGGCTTCTGAAATAGAGAGAGATATCTGTGACATCCATTAGAGCTAAGCAAGCTACTAAGTAAACAAAAATAACAAACTCAACAACTGAAAAGGGAAATATGTTTGGGTTTTTTGGGTTTTATGTCCTAAAACTCGTGCTATGTAAACGTTGTGAACATATTCTTATTTTTGATAAAGTGATTATTGAAGTTATTCAGTAAAGTTGTTATTGCATAAAGTAAATGGTTAAGTATAACTCTATAAATCCAATAAACTAAGAACCCATGGCTACTAAAATGAGTACTTGTACTTTATGTAGAGACATAAAAGTAGATCAAGTTTAAGTAAATAGCCAAAACGGTCTATAGTATAAGGATTCGGCTGGGTACCTTCTCGTGGGACACTATGGGACTCGGCTCGTGCTTTGTATATGATACAAACGATGTGATCCTGAACCGTTCATGTGGAGACATGCGAGTGGGGCGTCATATGCAATGACTTTTCATAAGACCGGACCGCAAAATAGTCATTGTTTCTTTATAACACCGTTTACTGAAAACACTAACTAATTTCTAACTGACGACCTAGGTAACTCGATCTTAATCATGAGCTAACTATGAACTCCAGTTTAATTGGGATTATCCTTAGATCTGCATGGGTGAGAAAGACCCAACAACGCTTGCTAAATATGCCCCTCCATTTTAGGGGTAAGACTAGGTAGATAGTTGGGAACATAGTCTTGCAAGATGAAATTCACTCCTACCCGACTTTAGAGATAGTAGAGAGGTTGTTCCCTTAAGTGCTAATTCCATGTCTTAAACAAGGGGCTCCACCCTCTCATTGGCCTGAGAGGGAATCGATTTGGTGGTTGGACCACAAACCAAGTTATTCATTAGAGGTTAAGTGGTACTTAAGGAGCAAGAGGTAATCTAGGGGTAAAACGGTAATTTTGACCTAGCTGAGATTATGAACAACCTGTGAAGGGTTGACTTACTAATCATGGTTATATCAAATGGACATAAATATATCTATAGTGAG